>CABFVX010005456.1:0-16353 GCA_902151425.1 Timema shepardi
CGCAGGCCAATGAAGTTCTTCCCCCTCACTCTACATAGCTACAGCCAGGGAGAAATAGTCAGCGCAGGCCAATGAAGTTCTTCCCCTTCACTCTACATAGAAAAACATGCACTATTATAGAACACTCTTTTAAAAGTCAAATGCAATAAGAA
The DNA here is from genome assembly GCA_902151425.1 of Timema shepardi. Taxonomy (NCBI): domain Eukaryota; kingdom Metazoa; phylum Arthropoda; class Insecta; order Phasmatodea; family Timematidae; genus Timema; species Timema shepardi. The sequence continues at coordinate 153 of CABFVX010005456.1, forward strand.
AGTCAGCATTTTTATCGATTTTTATAAACACAATTCTCATATTAAGTTTTCATAAATTTTGAAAAGTTTAAAAATGAAATCTAAGGAAATAAATTCACACACACACACACAATTGGTTCGTTAACATAACTGATTGCAGCGTCAACAGAACATAATATTATATCAAATTATTATTATTATTATGTATACACTAATATTTTTAACAGCAACATTTCTTGTAGATTTGACCTTGAACTTGTAGGTGTTCATGTCTATTCGCTGGCCTCACTTAATCCAACACTACGTTTGCTCAGTAACTGTTACAATCTCTTGGCAGTTTTATTCGGACTACAACTCGAGAGTTACCCAATTTTATTTTTATCACAAAAGAAGAGCCAAGCTGAGAGAAATATTTGAGGAACTTCCTTACAATTAACAACTTTTAACTATATGTTGTTAGCTAAAGATTTTTAAACAATTTTTTTATTGGTCTTAAATGAATAACTTCATAGTTACATGAATAACTTCAATAGTTTTTTTATTCTAATCATTATATGCGTCACTGTATCAACTTAAGGCGGGTTCCCACGGCTATGTTTTTGTTAACCAGTCGCAGTAGTGGACCAGCCCACGACTCTAAACATTGCACACACGACCCCGTGGGAACCCGCCTTAGTGCCTCCATTGACTAATTAAAATATTATATGTTAGCTATAATTTATTATTTTCCTGTGTAATTATTCTACATGTTGTCTTATTATAATTATTTTCACTTTGGGTCTTGAGACTGTTGGTCAACACTAGGTATAATAAAGGAAAGTGAAATTATGACTATAATTATAGCTAACATATATATATATATCTATATATATTATGTATAGCTTATACATATATAATATATATAACTAGATACTCATATATGTTACGGTGAAAGCTGTAAACGTGACGATTTCTGGGATTCACTGGTGTGTATCCGTAATAGAAAGATCCAAAATGGCGAAGACCAGTAATCGTGAGGGTACGCCTGTGTATGTTGGAAATAAAGAGTGCACTGCGCATCTATCTGCGCAACATAAACCACATGGCTCAGGGACAACGTGTTGTGTATTGTGCCGTGTGTGTATTTTCTATTCAGAATGAATTGTGTGGTAACCTAATCTATCCCAACCTATTTTTATATAACCTACTCTGATCTAACCTTTCCTAACCTAAATAATTTTAAACTATGGTGGCCTAACATTTTTGTCTTTTTGTATGGGTGTAACAACATTTGTGGTGTTACTATTTGTAATGATTTGCAACTTCATTATTATGGAGCATTTGGTTCTAAGGTTCAATTATCAAGTTCCAGGTAACTGCAAGGAAGTGAAATTGTTGTTATATTTTTTTTTTTCAAAACACACATGATGCACCAAACGTCTTCAGAAATCATCGGTAGTTGTGAGAAACTAACACTAATTTACAACATCCACCAGTGGGAAGCAGTGACTCACGTAAATCGCCGTCGATTACCGGCAATCGTCACGTTTCCGGCGTTCACGGTAGCGCGCGCGCGCGCGCGCACACACACACACACGCACACACACACACACACACACACACACACAACAGCTAAACTAGAGAAAGCAGAGTCGACAGGTGTTGATTATTTAAAGATTAGTTTTGTTGACATATTTTTAATGTTTCTAATATGTGGACAAGCGGGCCACTCTAAACAACGTGGTTGGTTTCCCTGGAAATTGGCCACGTGTCCAAATCCACCCCTGTAAGTGCGGCTCTAGAAGGTAACAGTTACACTCGTGATAATCGACTGTCTTAACGTAGCGATCTACTTACAAGCTAGTGTTTAATGTAAACACAACTACCTTACCTGAGACCGCCAATTTACCTCCGTTTTTGGAACGCTGCGTTTAACTAACCGCTCGAGCTATCCGCATGTTGGGATTAGAAAGTTAAGGTTTATAGTAAATATACCCTATTTGCGTGGATGGCGAATGGAAATATATTTAGTAAAAAACACCCTTGATACACCAAACTGGGACTCGAACTCAAATCTTTCTATACTGGCATTCCAAGAATAATTTACCTCTCTATCAATAACCAACAGCTTGAATGTTGCTATTAAAATATTAGTAGTAATAACACAACATCTCGCCTGCTATCAAGGAGTGTCAAAATCAGAATATACAAAACAATAATTTTACCGGTTGTTCTCGATGGGTGTGGAACGTGGTCGCATGACGAAAACAGATGTAGGATGTTCGAAAACAAGGTGCTTAGGAGGATATTGGGTCAAAAGATGGATTAGGATACTGAGGATTGGAGGAGATAAAATAATGATAAACTACATACCCTGTATTCATTACAAGACAATGTTAGGATAATCAAGTGTTGTAGATTACAGTGGGCTGGACATGCATCGAGATTGTAAGAACCTTGCTCAGAGTAGCCCTATTGACTGGTAGAGCCAATGGGAAGAGACCAGAGGGAAGTCCTAGACGCAGAGGGGAGGATAACGTTAGAATGGACCCGAAAGAGGGTGTACTGGGATAGAACTAGCTCAAGATAGGAAGAGGTGTGGCAATGAACTATCCAGTTCCTAATACCTACCATAGAGTAAGTACCAATAACCAAACACAATTGATTTTAGAAGCTTTAGGTCACTACACAAACAATCTACCAAATAGGCTAAGATGACTTCTATAGAACTTTTAAAGTGAAAAATTAAAATATCATGATTTGTCATATTTTCTTTACTTGACTTGTGTAGATATTATCTTGTCCAAGGCGCTAGGCCCGAAAGCCAACTAGTCATAACCTCCAAACGTTAAAAAAAAAATCGTATAATATGTCTTTCCCACTTTAATCATTAGTTTAAATTAGAGGTCTGCGAGGATGGATTTTTTCATTCGAGTCGAACATGAGTCGCGTATTTTAAAAGCTTCCGAGTTCGAGTATATTCATAACTTTAAAATGTTAATAGTATTGATTTGTTTATTTTAAATGTAAATATCACATCTTTAAAATTTAATATTAAAAAAAATTATTAAAACACATGTTCTTAAAATATGAATGACACTCGTTTTTATAAATAGTAAACACTTTTGAAAAAAAAGTTAAGAAATGGAAATATAGGTTTTTATATTAGAAATAACACTTAAAAAAACACGATTTAAAAATAAGAACAACACTCAAATAAAAATATAATTGAAAAATAATTAAAATGGTTTCAACACTCATGTCTTTAAGGACATTAAAATTACATTAACAATTATAAAAAAGTTAATGAAATGAATAATAGCACGATGGCTTGGAAATGTATAACAAGACAGTGTAGAAACACTGTACAGTGATGTAAGGTAAGTGATAGTGAATGAAGCCAACTTAAAAGGATAGTTAGGTTAGGCCTAGATAGAATCAAACATACTTCTCTCTCTTGATGGTCTATTAAACTTTTACACTTCCCACTTCTTCAAAACTTCCACAGTTGCATATAGTTTTGAATTTTTGGAAATATTACTTTTTCTTTAATGTCTCTTCATATGAAAAATAAATATTTTCGAACATTCAAAACAATGTGCAACTGTGGACGTTTGAAGAAGTGGGAAGTGTAAAAGTGTGGAAAGAAATAGAGAAATGTGTTTGTTTTTACAATGTGTTATTAAAAAAAAAGTTAGTAAAATTGAAGATTTAATAAGCTAATATTTCCTCAAAATTTAATTTACCCTATAAGAAAACGTAAGAATCATAAACAGTTATAAGTTTGAAGTGTTTCATATTTCGCTTATTATTCCTTAGTGTAATCGAGCATGATCACGTCTTATGTTCCAATTTAATTTCTCTATGCGTAGTTGCACATGCGCGTTGTATGGGCTTTAGCTAGACATTATATTATTGATAAATGTATTTCAATTCAATTTTTAATGCTTATAAAAGTTGATGTTCGTACTTTAAAATTAAAAATAATATTTCTAGCAAACAATAGGAAATAGTAGATGCTTTTTAATATACATGTGGTAAGTTTGGTAAAATATTTATTGCAAGACCTAAGATCAACATTGATTTTAGACAGGTTAGACAACATAATTCTATAACTAAATAGTAACTAAACTAGTGCTAGCTTTGTAGCTAAAAGTATTAATTAATGCGAGTTTTAAATTTCTTAGGTTCGAAAACATTCAAAACATTCTTGGTATTAGTTTTTTAACTAACGTAAATTATTATTTTAGAAAGGGACCAGGTAAAACTAGTAAAAATAATCATTCAATTATAACCACTTCAGTCAAGGATAATTCAAAATGGACGACAATATTGAATAAATTTACCGGTCTGAAATAGTTTTAAAACTCTATTACGTTATTAATATGAAAATTGATATACATTTTAACAATGCAACCAAATTATTTATAAGTGGAGAAACCGATATTATCTAAATTTAATAGCCTATGCTTCTATTGCGTTTTAAAAAATGATTATTAAATACATCAAGTGGAAGCTCGAAAATGACGAGCATTCAAAACTCTCGATCTCGATCTTAAATGACGAGCTCAGCTCGAAGCTCGAAATCCGAGTACTCGCAAAGCCCCAGTTTAAAGCATATGTTAATATCATAGCTATCATAAAATATCTATAAGAACCAAGTGTATTTTAATATAAGATCTTGTTAATGTCTATTTTCACAGGAGTGTCAAACATAAAAGGGTAAGACCAGTCACAGAACATTCAGACTTATAGCCGTGTTTACAAGAAGTTCTGCGTTATTATTTGAATGCCAAATAATTTGATTCAATTGTAAGCGAGTTTGGCTACAAATCTAAGGGTTCGGGTTTGAATTCCCAACAAGGACGTTATATTTTTTATTTCTGAAATTGGAAGCGTATCTCTCAAGATACTATAGTTGTCGTGACCTCTTGGTATATAATATAACTTTGTACATATCAATACTTTTTGATATCGCCTCGTTTATATTTGTAGTGTTTCGCATAAATTTAATATCGGCAAAATGTTTGTTGTAAATAAACAATATTAGGTAATCAATGTAAGTTTTTTTCGTTTTTTTTCGCATGGATCCCTCAGACATACGCATTTTTAGTTAAAGCTGTTTGGAGCGGCATATAAGAGTGTTCTTTTCAAACCTTATTACATTTATTTTTTATTTTTAGGAGGATTATTTGTATCAGGTAGACTAGGAGCCAAAAAGGTTTAAGTGCACCTTTAAACCAAGTGGTTTGTATTAAACAAACTGACTTAGTCTGCGATATCACTACGTACCAGCCATAGTGTCAAGGTGTTTTCAACTGGCTGGATAGCTGGATCATCTGGCAGATATTTACTAAATATATATCTTTATTAAACCCACACATTAAAAAAAATATTCTATCTTCTGGTTCACGATATAATAAAATAATATCCACACTAATAGAAACTGGACTGCCGATGATAGGGAGAAGGGGATTTGAATCCCGGTTGGGTGTATTGAGGGTGGTTTTTCCTTAACGGTTTTCCATTTTCCCACCATATAAATGTGGATACACTTTTTCTAAATTCAACCCTCCTCATTCCTAACATATTAGCTTAATTAGTACATTTGGGTACAACCCGAATGGCGATAAGAAAAAGTAGGATTTAAAAAAAATCTACATTTGCCTGTGGATAGAGTGATAAAGCCAAAGTAAAAACACTTACGTATATCCAGTCAGGAACGAACCCCGACCTCCCTATCCCTACCAAATTATATTAGATCGATGTATTGGGTGTGGTTACTCCCCTTGAGGTTATTTGGATATGTGTGGTCAGTCTCTCTAACCACTTCACCCAAGTGGCTAACTATTACATGATGAAGCGCCAGGACCCAATCTCGAACACAAACAGCCTGAAGAGAGATTTGGAACATCCCGATAAGTACAACAACAAAGTTCTGGCCCGAAGACAGTGCTGTGCGCCGAGCACCGGATGTGGAAGTTGTAAGGAGCTCTTGTGACTCGAGCAAGTCGGTTTTATTGAAGCCGCTGCTCGTCTGTTGTTTGGCCCTGTCGGACGTAGCCCAAGCTCAATTTGGCGCGGCACGATAGCCTCACATAGGAGCGGACCCATGTGTGGACCTTTAGGAGGGCTAAGAACGTCTCGGCACGATAGCCCCACATAGGAAGCGGACCCATGTGTGAACCTTTAGGAGGGCTAAGAACGTCTCAGCACGCCACTGCAGGCTTCGATTCTCGACACAAGCAATCAATCAACTACGCGCACGGTTATTGCTAAACGTAACGTCGATGGAAAAGAGCCTCAAAGTTCATTTTTTTAGAGGTGGCCGCTGAAAATGACTGCTACCTGTGTTATGTTAAGGTGCTGCTTACTGGAGTACAGAGACGCATACTTACATTTTAAGTCTTTTAACTTTTAAATAAATCATGAAAAGATATAATTCACTAATTTTCAACGATGTTTCGGATGAAATATTTAATCGTATCTCGGCGCTTACCCAAACAAATAAAGTGATTGTTTTAGTTGTTCTGACATTTAAGAACTGTCATCACTATAAACACCGCATTCCGAAGGTATGTCCCTTCAAGTAGGTGACGGAGGCTGACGTCAGCCATCAACGACTGTGACAACAATAACCATACTGCTATTAATCCCAGCGTCCACTGACGATATGGATTGAGATGTGAAGTTCACATCGCATCCGTGGAGGAGGTCATTGGTGTGGTCTTATACAGACCCTTGGATGAACTCGAACTAATGAATGTGGCAGAAATATCGTGGGCAAGGCACTCTGATCTAATGAAATTAGAAACATAGTCCTCCGAAACATGCCCTTGGAGGAGATATACTTCCTCGTGGAGCTGTATAGTGCCATACTGCTCCTGAGTCTCTTCCCTGAGCTCTCGAAGCACGCTAACGTCCTCTGCTTCCACAAACCGGGCAAGGACCCAGCACTGCCTTCGTCCTACCGACCGATTAGTTTGATAAGCTCGTTAGCAAGATTTTCGAACGACTACTTATGACGAGACTACAATGACAAGCTATGGAGGAGGGCACTCTGATGGACGAGCAGTTCACGGGAAATTTCAACATCATCAGACTGACTGGGGCTTTATTCCTTGATGTGACAAAGGCCTCTGACCGTGTTTGGCTCTAAGGTCTCTTTACAAACTCTTATCATAGGACTTTCCTTTATAACTAGTTAGAATCTTACAATCATGTATTTACAACCGAACCTTCTCCACAACTTATGGGGACACCCTATCCCAGGTCAAACGTATCTGAAATGGAGTACCATAGGAATCCTTAGTGGGACCACTGCTCTACCTTATGTATGTAAATGACATTCCGAAGTCCACAAACACCAATCTGGCTTTGAAGGTTCATGACGCGGCTATTATAGTGGAACTGTGGAGAAGGCCGTAGATAGCGATTTACCTCTAGATGCACCTGAGACTATTGGAGATGTGGCTGTCCATCTAGCGTATGAGTATGAACGTGGAAGAGACAGTGTGTCAGGCCAGTCCCACTCCGACTGAGACTAAATCACGTGGGTAGACATTTTTTTAAGGCGTGTGGTCCGCTCCTCCATCGCTCCACGCCTAATATATTAAAGTTTATGACAACTAAGCTGCCTATCTATCAGGTATGTATGTCTTTTCCAATTGATATTGATACACAACATACCAGGGACATATCCGTACCCAAGTCTACCCCTACCGGAAGCATAAGTGTCTACATCTCCTTACTATACACACCACCTTTTCTCGGTTTCATCAACTCCAGATTCCATCGCCTGGATGCCGTAATAAGTTTTATCTTTGGCTACTTTCGGAGCTTCTCTAAAATCGGACACTTCAAACTGTCTACAACATCATGTGTGTCTCCTTTCTTAAATCTTTGGCAGGATATGCAGCTGCTTGTTATGGGAAACTCACTCAAACCACTTGAAATACCCACTGAGCCACCGAAACCCACCCTCCTTGGATAATAGTTGTGGAAGCAGCACATAGATAGTGCCAACCTCAGAAGCGGCAAAAAGACTTATCAGGCAGATATATTTTTGTAAATAATTTAAGTATAAATTATGTAAATAATACATAGTATTATATTATTTAGTGTTCATCTCTAGACGTAATAAATTAGGTCAAATGCTAGATTTAAGGAATGTTATAGTTAATTAGGTAGAAACACTAAGCTTAAGATTTAACACTCGACAATGAACAACGGATGTATGTGGATACCTAGAAAATTACTTTTTGTAAAAGGATATAGAATATTAAATGCAACACAAGTCATTCTAACTCAATTAGTAGCATCATATCAATTATGATAATTACCCCGTCCGACTATTTAGCACTACAGCTACTCCTTGCTCACACACCTTTTACATTCCTCTTCATTATTCCTCCTAAGGTTAGCGCTTTGGCTGCTCCCTTGAGCCCTCTTCCGTCAAACTATCGCTTCAGATGCACTTTTAACTCCCTTCTCTCCCCCTTAGGATCTTAGGTTTTCCTCTTTCACCCGTCCACTCTCTTCCCACCTCCAAGTGGCATGCCCAAACATACTAGACGAGGAACGACAGGAGGGAAGAACAAAAAGACAAATTCTCAATCACCTCCCCAACCTAACCCTATCTACACCCCCTGCACAGTTAACTACATGTCCCGAGAAAACTCCCTCCTCCTCTAATCGGCTCCCTGTGCCCACGACCCTACTATACCAGGAACGTTCAACTTACTACCCAACCATCCATTCCACAACCACATGCAAACCTGACAAACACCCAAATCATTTCCACCAACTGGTACGCGCTCCAATGGAACTTTGAGGAGATCCTTAGGCAGTAACTTATCACCCTCCGAAGCCAAACCGCAACAAGAACATAATCATGTGCGTCCTCCTTCTTGAAACTTTGGCTGCTGATACAGAAAGTTTTAAGGCTCAATCTTAATGTACAAACCCCTGGCATCTGTAGCACCTTACCACTTGCTAGAAATCCTTTATTCTACGACAGAACCATCCAACTTACGCCTTCCTCGTGGTCATCAAACTCACCCGCAATCTCTGGGAGCACTCAACCCCTCAGTGGTTGCTTTCCTTTGTGTTGCGTGCTTATATCTATGCATGCAATGGAATTCCTTCCTGAAATCATCAAAGCTGATTTCCTTGTCTAGAAAATTCTGCTTTTAGTCTATGCTAACGTTTTCCTGGTCATTCAACTCCTTTAAGACGTCATATATCATGAAATTAGGCCACTTTCTCTTCATCTCTTCTACATCCACGCCCTTGCATAAGAGGTCCCGCTCTCCATTAGTTTGCACTTATGGATTGCGTTTTCCATTTTAAAAATAACGTCATTTTTAACTGTCTTTAGCTTATTGACTTTGATACCCAGTTACCTGGGTACTACAGTCCCTTTCCGATCTTTCCGTACAGATTTTCCTGTCTTTCCTTCACCATTTGCTCGTACCACAACAATGTTAGCACCCCAAGCTGTCTTGCCAACACTCGACAAGAGAGTACTGACCTTCCTAGCTTACGTATTCCTTCCCGATTAGGTATCTGCCACATAGCTGCGGAGGAATCTGTGCCTGTATATCTGCACTGTTCTCGCCGTGATAAGCGCCTCAACCTCACTTCGTTAGGCCAGTCTGCCTTACATCTCCAGGGATCTGTCTGAGACGGAGAAAACATCTCCTGCATTTTTGCCAACATTCCAGGGATTCGGTCTTCTGTATTCCGAATGAACTTCTTGCTCTTAATTTGTCCCTCCCTAACCCAGTCTATCATCGACTTATAGTGCAATAGCCTCGTCTTCACGCACCCGTTGATGTCGTCAGCGAATTCCATTTTTGTTTCAATCGAAGATATCCTAACACATTTATTCATCTGAGCTTACTCATACTCGCTGTCGGAAGTTTTCATCACTGAGAAGCAAGCCCTAGTCGAGGAAGAAGCTACCGATATAAGTCTCGGTGTATACCTAACATAAGTGGAAATTCAGTCGATTTCACCAAATACTTCTCAATCATACTCATTCGCTTAATATTTTGCACCACTTTCCACTCTTCACTTCGAGTTACACTTTCTTTAGTCCTTCCTGCACTATTACTAGTGTTCATGTCAACACAGCAATTCTCGCTGAGTCTAAGATCAAAAGAACAATGTCTGATAAAATTTATCACCACACCACAATAATGACAAGAACGCCTCCTTTAGTCGTTTATGGACTTCTAGATCTCCCACTCCGACCTAGTGGAGGTGGAGGTTAGTGCTTAAACAATACAATACAAGGACTAAAACAGTTTATTCACCTTGGATCAAAAGTCACTTTGTCCGTTTATAAAACAGTCAAAAGCCCAGGCAATTGCCACACATACGTCAACAATTTCCCCTGGGGGAGGTGGGTGGGCAGACCTCGGTCTAACGCCGTAAACTAAACTGACATGGGGACCACACCTGACCCAGGCGAAGCAGAGGTCCACTGATGAACAAACATAGTGTATTGTCCACAAGCAATAAATGACGATGCACAAGCAGTTGCTAAGACCGCTACTAGATTATGCGTGTCCCGTTAGGGGATTCCTGGTGAGATACCATATAGGCAGGATACTGGTATATAACAACCTGTGTTTGAGAATGATTGTTAACGCAACCTGGTAGTTTACCGTTGGACTGTGCGCCGAGCTAATGTCAGTTAGCTCACACAATTGTACTGGTGTGTAACCTCTTTGTGGCGCATATACTTCTAATTATCTTCTGTAATCCTTAACGAGCCTCCATTATTTGCTCGTGCGTGCCAATTTACCCTTCCTCAGAAGAGGGGTAATATCTGACGTTCATATGTCTTCTTTCACCCTCCTCTTTCTTAGATGGCTGCTCATGCGCACTCTTCCCGAAGTGAGTCCGGCTCTACTTTCCACCCCTCCTATCTCCTTTTTTTTTAGTTCCCGTCTGAGAGTGTTAGACGACTGTTCTAAAAGAGTGTTAGATATAGTATTCTACTATCAACACTGGGGAAAGACACTTGGTCTTAGACCTAGTATTCTACGGTCTCTAAATTTTGGCAGTGTTCTCCTGTTATACAGCGGATTGTCGCTGCCCTGCATAGTCGCCATGGCATCGCTAGGATGGCAACCTTGGAACCAAAGCAGTTAGCCCTCGCCACACTCGCCTTGATAAATTGTCTACAACTGTCGAAGCCTGGCTCATGCTGGTACGGTGCTGATATTCTCCTGCTGGTACGGTGCTGGTTCATAACAGGTACCTTGCTGTCACTCGCTCACTGGAAGCGTGCTGGTACGTGGTTGATAATCTACTGCCGGTACGTTGCTGGTTCATCACGGCTACCATACTGGTACTCTCCCACTAGTTCGCTGCTGGCTCGTGGTGGGTACGTTCACCAGGAAGTTCACGCTTGGGCCGATTAGAATACGTTTGATCAAGGGGCACCCGGGAGGAGCGCGCACGGACTCACTGCCATTAGAGCGTGCAACATAGTATAGAGTTGCGAGTTGTTTAGGTCATGAGTACTAGTAATAGGTCTGTAACTGGCTAGGCTCCTGGGGGATCTACTCTTATTTATTTGTTAGGTATATTGGTTTGAAGCGTTGTGGTAATTGCAGCTCCATTTGAGCTTGTCGTGTTAGTATCTTTAATAATGAATTTTGTATAAAGCCTATGGGTAACCTTAGTTCTGCGTGCGATTGTTGGCCGGGTGATGATGGCCTGCCCCATGTTTACTGTGAACAGTGAGCTGGCAGGTATAATGCCACCAGTCTCTACGAATTATATGACTTGTTAAACCACATAACCAGAGAGAGCTCTTTTATATATATTTATTGTTATCATACTCCTACCTTTTGTATGAGTTGCCAGAGTTTTCTTTAATGGGCATGTGGATCAGTATTTACTTTAGGTTTGGTCATAGTCTGTGTGCTAAGTAAGTACCTAGGTCGCTATGCCGCCTGTGTACAAGACAACCAAAGTTTAATAATCTACTATTGTTTTGCTTATAATATGTTTACTGTCATTATGAATAAAATTGTTTCTGCTATGCTAACTTGCACCCCACCCCTTTATTCCTGTTATGTAGGGTGCAGGACTTGGCACCGGGACTTGAACATGCCGAGCATTTAGGACTTTCCCGGATGCTTGCACAGTCCTCCTAAGACAAGATGGCCAGATAATCCAATTCTCTTATCCAGGAGTTTGAAAACCATGTCATGGACCCAGATTGTCCCCAAAGACGTCAAAAGCGATGTGTGAACCCAAGCTGTAATAGGGAGGCCCCAGTCCCCTGTAGAGTAGAGTGACTGCATCACCTATATATACAGTAGGTTTTCTTTATTCATTCCCATTTCCTGTCCTATCATCCGCCCTAGCCTTTTGAGTAGTGCGACAACCCGCCACGTTGATGTAGCTTATGTTAAAATAATGGTGTGACCTGTAGTGCCAGTACATTGTATAATATGCTATCATGCTTCCACTCTATGAGCACTAGAACGTGCTAATGGGAGTCAAATCGGATGCAGGTACATTTAAAACAACAGAACGCAAGTTTTGCTTTAAAGGATACACTTGCAGTGGAATAGACTTTCAGCAGACACGACCTCATCCGATCGACCAATCGAACTTCTTGAATATGATAAAATCAGTTACACCACCTCACTGGCGCTGACTGCCCGACCTAAGCTACCTGACTACAAATCATCCAGACATCGGCCGAATTTAGCATGTTTGTATTTCCCGCTCAGCTCGTTCCGCCTTGGCACAGTGTCTCTCCTGGAAGTCTGGACTTTAGAGTAGACCTAACATGTCTGACCGCCAAAAATTATTCTTTGTTATCCTCCCGGTTGGATTTAATTACTTTATTTGAAAACTAATGTTTGATATTGTTTGAGTTATTTGAATCCAGATATTGACAAGCTACTAGATAGTGTGACTAAACATGTCTCACATAGTTAAGGGTACAATACAGCATGCAGTATGACATGCTAGTCACATTCTAGTGTACACCCCTATCCTCCGTGTAGAGTACACCCCTATCCTTCATGTAGAGTACACCGCTATCCTCAACGTAGAGTACACCCCTATCCTCCACGTAGAGTACACCCCTATCCTCCATGTAGTGTACACCCCTATCCTTCATGTAGAGTACACCTCTATCCTCCACGTAGAGTACATCCCTATCCTCCATGTAGTGTACACCCCTATCCTCCATGTAGTGTACACCCCTATCCTACGTGTAGAGTACACCCCTATCCTCCACGTACAGTACACCCCTATCCTCCATGTAGTGTACACCCCTATCCTCCATGTAGAGTACACCTCTATCCTCCACGTAGAGTACATCCCTATCCTCCATGTAGTGTACACCCCTATCCTCCATGTAGTGTACACCCCTATCCTACGTGTAGAGTACACCCCTATCCTACGTGTAGTGTACACCCCTATCCTACGTGTAGTGTACACCCCTATCCTCCACGTAGTGTACACCCCTATCCTCCACGTAGAGTACACCCCTGAGCTGCTTGTTTGTAGAATGATATACACACCCATATAGCCCTGTAATGCTGTGCCAACAAGGTGGTGTTCAACTTATGTTAGCTAATTACTGTAATTATCTAATTAAATTACTGTTGAGTTTGTGAGAGTGGCGCATGGCCAGGGCATTAGTCTACAGTAGCAGCTGTGCAGTGTTATGTAAGCTAAGAGGAGACAATGTGCAGTGGTTAGGGCTGTGCCTGATACACTCTCCTGACAGTAGTGGTCTAGTGGTCTGACGGGCCAAACGAGATGTAGATAGTCTCGTCTCACTACATGATACACTCATCCTGACAGTGGTCTAGTGGTCTGACGGGCCAAACGAGATGGAGATAGTCTCGTCTCACTACTCAACTGGCCCAACTCTCGACCAGGGGACCAGTAGGGGAGATTTTGAACTTTTTATAACTAAAATAAATACATGTTCAATGAATAAGTTTTGAATATTAAATACAACGTAATGTAATACATATACATATTTATATTATATGAGACTTAAATTAAGTAATAGACCTACGTTATGTTGTAAGAATAGACTTAAAGTAATGAAATGTATTTATTATATCTTTATACTCTTACGTGTATGTAGGACAAATGGTGAGGCACCAGCTGACAAGCACATTGTGCTTAGCTAGACCATGTTTAGTGAATAAATATGATACTATAACAAAACGACTGCTATTACTACTGCTATTACTGCTGCTACTAATACTACTGATACTTCTACATGGGAATACATATTATTAATTACTACCCAAATATCGGCTAGTAGTATAAGGGACAGCATAAAATTTTGTTTTTGCTTCAATCACTTTTTACAGAGAGAAAATAATGCTCTAACAAAATCTAGGAGTAATACTGATCACATGTTACAAGGCATCAGGCTCACAATAAACTGAATCTCTTGTGATGGACATGTCATTGTTCGAATCTCGGTTGAGTTGAATAAGGGTGGTTTTCCACATAACACTTATAACTGTGATCATTACATCCCCTCTTCAAGCGAGTGCAGGTGCATTTCCTTTCCATTCTGACCCTTTTCACCAATTATGTAATAGCGTCTGTGTTAAATATACTACTCCATGAAGATAACAGCAATAATAATAATAATATTTGATTTAATTTATGAGGGATTATAATATGTAAAAGTAAGTCCTAGTAAATCCACCGGCACATAATGCAGCCGGGTTGTGTTGAACTCCGACCTTCTGGGTAGTGTGTCAGGCACACTCGCCGTGCGGCTATCTCTACCAGTCCCCCTAATTTTAAATTAATGATTCAACATTCATTTAAATATAGTTACTAGTCTGTTTAAGTTTGTCGACATTCAGTTAAATATAGTTACTAGCCCGTATAAGTTCGTCAACACTTAGTTAAAGATTGGTCTCAGCCCATTATAACGAACTGTTTTCATCAATTTAAACACGTTATTGCACTCGGTGTTTCTGTCTTTCTTCTTTATTTTCATCCTCTCTATTTTCCTATCCTAGTTACTTCTCTCTCTTTCGATATAATTCCCCACACGCACATACTCTTTATTTATCTCCGACACAAACTCATTTAGTCTATACATTTTTTCCTTCTCCGTTTTTAAAAACTAATATTTGTCGTAGTATTATTTGAGCTCAGTGGCTAACACGCGTGGGCTCACCAAGTCATTCCTCCATTAATTACACATTCAATTAAGCGTATTGCGAGCAGTGTTGACATAACACACATGGGCATCAAACAAATTAATTACTGGACTGCGCAGTACAGTACTTCTCTCAGATATTCCGGCCCTGCCTGTCTGTCTGCCTGCTTGCTTGCTGCTGTTTTTACCAATTGATACCGCGGGACAAGATAACAAGAACGTAATTAAATGTACGTTAAAATATAATTAAACAGAGCGGAGTGGAAAAGGATGGATATAGGGAGGGGAATGGGTGGCTTGTTGAAATCTAATTCGGGAGAAAGTAATTTGTTTTATTTGTTTAGTATATTACTGTGGGGATGGCAGGGTAAAGTCTGTCATGTTACGACGGTATACATAATTTTACTAATTGGAAAAAAAACTTTTCGTTTCTGGCAATATTTTTCCCATTTTATTTTAAACCCGAAACAGTATTTTCTTCCTCAAAGCGTTATGACTAATTAAATGTATTGTTTATCTTATCTTTATAAAGTTCAAGACTATTTGGTCAAATGTTTTACGTGATAAATAATATTGGTTGGGTATAGACAAAGAGCCATAAAGTTGCTGATGATACCAAGTAAAGATAATAATTAGTTTTTATCATCAATAATTATTAAGTTTTACTGATGATAAAATTTATCTTACAATTGGTGAATTAACACCTATCCAACGCTTGAACTCCCTTTAAAACAAGCTATAGAGACCGCATACTTACTGCCTGTGCATTATTTCAAGAGCGCTATATAGAACGGATATTGCGTGTACATTACCCGGCTTCTATAGCTTGTTTACAAGGAATAGCAAGCATTACCTGGACTCTATAGCTTGTTTACCAGGAATGGCAAACATTACCCGGACTCTATAGCTTGTTTACAAGGAATGGCAAGCATTACCTGGACTCTATAGCTTGTTTACAAGGAATGGCAAACATTACCCGGACTCTATAGCTTGTTTACAAGGAATGGCAAGCATTACCTGGACTCTATAGCTTGTTTACAAGGAATGGCAAGCATTACC
>CABFVX010005457.1:0-10686 GCA_902151425.1 Timema shepardi
CCTACAGTTATGTGTGGAGGAGTATCATACCTCGCGGGCTCATTGAATTAGAAGTTGCTACCTTTCAATCTCGACGGAGTGTACTAGTAAATCTTCTCCCACACCAGACTAATCATTGGTTGTTGATTACAATGACTCTGTGTGTCATCAGCTGTTATTTTATTTTGCTTGATATACCTACATCCCTATTGCTAATACTTTTGAAATACAATCATTTCCAAAACACTCTCTTTCTCCCTCCCTTCTGGAACAAATAGAAAATGGTGCAACTTAAAGAAGGATAGAAAGTCAGAAAGAAGCCTTTAGAAGGATTTTTTTTTCAAAATATATACCCTAAAAGAAAGCTCGCTCTTTCTTTTTGTTCACAACCTTACTGCAAAACGGCCCATGACAGATTAACCTATAATTTTAATCCCTTCCACAGCCTTATTGAGAAGCGGTTTGCGCTAAACTAATATCAAAAGTCAAATTCAGTCAACGACGCCTTGAGCTATCTATCTTAGGCTGCTGTATCATGTGTGCAAACATAATTATTCAGGATCAATTGCTATAAATCAATGAAAACAAGTTTCCACACAATAACAAGTTCTTCACATATAAGTAGCATCAAAACCGGATTCCAATAACGATAACGCCAGATCCAACTAAGAGACTCCACAACAAGAAATAATCCTTACAACTTCTTTCTACCAAAATCATGCTATAGTTTAACACCAGACACTTGTGTCCTGGTGTTAAACGGACCCTAATAAGAAAGAAAGCAAAGCGTACATAAAAAACAATACATTACAAATTAAATAAACCAGTGTATTTCTGTAGAACATTTTGTTCAGCCAAACTTTTATGTTTTTTGTTCACGACATTTGTTAATGCCTGAAGACTAGTACAAGAGATTCCAGTTCTTGAGACGTCTTTGTTTTATATATCTAAATATATTTATTTATATACATTTATAAAAATAGATTTCCATTGACTATGGGCTAAGTGCTTTTCCTACGACTAGATGTTTGCATCTTTAAACACGGTCAAGGTCAACATATTTTTACCCAGCGATCATAATCCGTAGCTGGGTGACCTGGGGGTCTAGGGGTAAGATGTCAGACTTCTGTGCTGGCGGCCGGGGTTCAAACCTCGGTCCCGGCACAGATCTATCTGATTACCAAACCCTTCCTTCACCTTTGATAAGACATATTGTGAATGTGGGGAATGCCAGGCCTCCATCGTGGTTCGGATTCTACGTTAAACTGTAGGTCCTCCATTTCATCTCACAATCACCCTACCATTACACATTAGCGTAAGTGCGTATAACCCGAACGGGTAGTAAGACTCGGTGCTAATAATAATAATAATAATAATAATAATAATAATAATAATAATAATAATAATAATAATAAAATCCGTAGCACAACGTCCTTAGAATGGAAGTAAGACCGTTGGGCTCATGTCTACTGGGTCAGGTAAAATATCCCTAAAATATATGTGAGATATTTGTAAGGCTAGATTTGTAGCCTTTTTCTCGCCCTGTTAGTTAAATTCAGATCTAAACGCACGACCTTCCTAGTACGTGTGCCTTCTCCCAACTGTAGTGGGTGGGTGACACTAACCAGTCGAAAGGCCGAATGTGCCTGCTGATTCAGATGGAGGGCAAATATATCAGGACCGACCTTCAGGTTGAATACTCGCTATTATTATTAAATAATACATCACTTTTGTTACATAACAAGTTTTATTGGACTCCCTCCCTTGCTATTCTCTCTTTCTTATTATTTTTTTTGATCGTTTTTCTACTTTTATGTAATATTATAAGATACTTTTGTTGAACTTCAGTAAATTTTGCTGTTAAAGAAAATGTTTCACAGTTTTAATTATACCTTTATTGTTTTGATTTGATTTTCCTTGAGTTCTTTGCTTTGTTTTTTATTTTTATTTTCTAACAATTCTTTTACTTTACCGTGAACGATTCGGAGAAAGTAAGTATCGTGTTCGTAAAAATAATCGAATTCGAAAATTTTGATAGATGTCCTGAACCCGAAAGTTTGGTTTTCGCGATGCGTAGGGCCAAAAACCTTTCTACGGATAGCTAAAATATTTTTGTTTCTTATCATCACGTATTACTACCCATTTGGGTTAAAAGCCTATGTAATAATTACGCTAATGGCTTTACGGATAAGGAAGGGTATATTTTAGAGGAAGTGTACCCAATTTTGCATGGAGGGAGAATAAGAAAACCATTTTGGAAAAACAACCCTCAGTACTGTAATGATACTGTTTTGGACCCCTCTCATATATTTAAAAAGTCATGGATGCAGTATACTTTAAGTACTGTATGTAAAATTTCCTTTAAAAGCTTCATCCATGGAGAATCACTCGTTTTCAGAAATATTTTCAATATGTTGCGCTTCAAAAACAATTTTATTTAAAAGATCAACTCCGTTGTATTAGAAAAATCATGTAATTATGCTGTCTCCCTCTACCCAATAGGAAGCCAGTCTTCACAACGTCATGTTGTCAGGAACTTTTCTATTAGTTAGTTTTAACACTAGTGACAAGGGGTCCAAGAGGCAAGGGGTAGGTAATATATAAGCAGCTTGTGCGTATGAATCCACACTGTACACAGTAATCAGAATACAGAACACCGTATCTTAACAAAGAAAAATAGTAATATCACATAGAAACTGTATCAATGTAAATTTTATAATAGTGAAAATGTAATAAAAAAAATTGTGTACAACATCAAGTTCTATCTGATTTCAATAAATTACATAAAATCAGATCACATAACCGTCTACAAATGCGTCGCAAGGCATGCGCGCTCTTCATCATCATAAAACCCGGTATCGTCATACTTACTGCTCACCTTAAGGAATACATGGGTCCACACCCACGACATCATCATTTACAATCCAATATAATTATAATTGATGCCCAATCGTGGGTCAAATCTCTCAATAAATCCCCATATCATTATAATTGGCACCCAATCGTGGGGCAATATCACAATAAAACAAAATATCATTATAGTAGACCCGACCAAGATTCTAACCTCAATTTTCCCGTCATCGACACTCTAGTTTACCACGAAAGTAGCGCCTTAGACCATGCGGCCATTGAAGTGGAGGGTTAAAACTTAGTCTCTAAGGTTATCATAAGTCTTATCAGAGATATATTTGGAATTTTGTATACAACCCTAAAATTAGCGGTATTTTACTTAAAGACGAAAAGCTAAAACCTGCGATTCTCAAAATGGTTTTTATAAAGATTTTTATTAAAATTCATATATAGACAGTGTTTAACGTCACAAACAAATTGGTGGAGTTCATTTTTCCACTAAAAAGACTTAGATGACACCTTACAAAAATGGATATCTCCAATTTTGATATAATCTTCACACAATTTTTAGATACGAAATAGATTATAGTATAAAAGTTGTAGTATTAATAAAACTAAAAATATCTTTAGTTTGTGATATCAGTTTTATACAACCAATAGTTTCTAAGCTATAAGCAAATAAATATACTTTTCAATTTAGGTCTTTGAAAATGAATTTGATTATTATGCTCTTTGGTGGACAAAGATGTTTCTCTTTGTTCAATTTTCCTGCAACAGTGCTCCTAGTTCTTAATGCCATACAGTAATTAAGTGACGCTGTATATTATTTCATTTAGGATCTTTGGTGTAGTGTTTCGACAACAATTATACCTATTATTTCCCAAATATTAGTTTTGAATAAATGTTTATTTTAAGATAAAAGCGGGATAAAGTCTGTGTGGTGTGCCATTCCATTTATATTCAATATGTTTATTTAAAAGCATGTTTTAAAAGATTTAAGAAAATGTCTAAGTTTTTGGTAAAGAAGCAAGAAAGCTTGCCAGATATACTGTATCATTTATTTATTGTTTAAAAAAAATTACTGTTAGACAATCAATAAATTAAAAATAAATAAATAGCTTCTTAACAAGGGCCATTTTATGTCTATAAAAATACAAATAATTAGTGAGACTAGATAAGTTAAAGGGATCGCACCCACATTAGTTAAATTCACAGAATTAAATCACACGTGTAAAAATCCCCTCCACTATAGCCAGATAATGCTCAAGCCACGAACTTCTTCTGTAATGCTGACGAGCAGTACGAGTCTAGCACGTTAGACAGCGTGGCCACAGATGTAAGTCGGATTAATTCAGAAAAAAAAAGTTGTGTAATTAATATTGTGCTCTGGGAAGATTCCATGAACACTAGATCCTGTAGACTTTGAATCAAGGAAATGAATTCATTTCCTTACAATCACAAAACGATTGAACAACTTTAATTTACATTTGTCTCACTAGATGGCATTCATAAAATAATACACTAAAAAAACTTTGTTCATTCAGATTAGATTATGTTTACTGTCACTATACATTCAGGTTGTATGCATATGAACTAATCACGCTACCCGCCTCTGTGGCCAAATGGCTTAAGGGCGTCACTCTCATGATATACGGGTCTTCTGATGATGGGAAGGTCAGGGTTTTAATCCCGCTAGGACCTAATGAGAGTGAATTTTCCCCTATGTTTTCCCTTTATCTTTCCACAAAAATCCAGATAGATTTCCTCTAAGATGCTTCCTTCCTCATACCTACCCTATAGAAGTAATTATCACATATGCCAGTGGTTACCAACGAGGGGTACGCGTACCCCCAGGGATACGTGCCAGGACTTTTGGGGGTTCGTGAAGATATTTGAGCAATGGTGGAAAAAGATAGATATTATTCCACCAGTGTAAGACAAAAGATCAATCAAAATTTATAAAATTAACCCAATGATACGGCGAGAGACATTTTTCTTTTATATTTGACCTTGAAAAAATGATTTCAATTTCAAACATAAAATAGTATTTAAAATTATTAATACATTAATAAGTAAATGAAATGTTTTGGATTTTAATATAATATTTGCTTTTTTAATGTATACATATATGCACATCTTTATTCACCTTATTATTACATTGTTTTTTAATCCCATAATTGGACCATTTATTTTCATTAGCATCAAATTAATAAATCCGAAATAACTACTACCGTATCAAATACACATTTTACTTATATTAAGGGCACAATTTATGCAAATTGGCTGCTAACGGGTACCCAAGCGATAAAAAGGTTGGGAACCGCTGATATACGTGTATAGCTTGAACAAGTAGAAGACGTGGTGATAAAAAAAATTAGCGCTAATGTGCTAGGGATGAGGAAGGCTGAATTTTAATTAAGTGTGATACATATATATTAATAGATACATATATGTATTAAACATAGATTTTCGGGGGTTGTATTACAACAATAACTTAAATCATTTTTTGTGGTATGTGATTTCGAGTTATTTTCAAATCTTTTTAGGTCGATGTTTTCATAGATAAGTTTTCATAAATGACTTAATTTAAATGATTTATTATGACGTAAAATATCTTTATTATTAACATCATTAAAGCATAGAAGTTCTCCTTGTCCCTTCTAGTCATATTAATTTATCTAGGTCGTTAATGAGAGAGTTTGTAATTAGTGGATGTTAAAGATAACTTTTTTCGTCTCTAAATCAATCATCTTTTTATATGGAATTTTTGTGTGTGAGTCAAAACCTTGAATTTAGATGAGTCAGTCGTCCAAAATTTATTGGTCATTACCACCACCCTTTAACCACCCCTACGTTGTACCACAAACGTGAATAAAAACACCTCGAACGTGTTTTTTGGGACGTGACAAAGATTCTGTGCGGTTGTTTGTTAAACAGGTGCAGTTTATATTTAATAATGTTTAATAACAACATTAAATACAATAAGTATGCTTGGTTAAATCCAAAGTGCACACCCCTTTTAAAGATAATTTTCTAAGTAAAAACAAGGGTGGATTCAGGGCCTGTTGTTGGAGGGAGGAGGGTGAGGATGTCGAGGGTGATTGTCTTCTTAAAATAAAAACTTAGTAAATTTATATTTGGGACTTAATTTATAATAGTAATTTTAGTAATAATAATATTGCTAATCTATAAAAGTAATTTTAAATAATAATCATATTAATAAAAAGAATACTTATAAGGAAAAAACACAATTTTGACTAACAATTTGTAATTTTAATACAAAAAAATAAATAAAAATAACAAAAAGTCACTTTCACAATAAAAGTAATAAAAATATGTAAATTGGCCAGAAATATTTTAGTATCAATAGAAAAAATATTCATTTTAATACAAATAATTGGTTTTCATAGTAAACTTACTGAAAGGTTTTAGTTTTAAGACACTTGGTTTTCTGCACATTAGAGCCAAGTTGAAAGATTTATTAATTAGTTTATTTAGGAGATAATGTCAAATAAGTGTTGCTCAGTCATTATTTACAATATTATGATATTGGTTTCTTCAATAGTTCTGATTATTTTATATGCAGGGCTAGGTTTTTTTTTCTATCATCACCCCCTCCACCCACCCACCTGAAGACACCACCAAGTAGAAACCTACATTGGATTATCCATTCGGGATGAGTTTCAATAAGTCTATATTATGATAATTGATTAGCGACCAAAAAAATAGCTTAAATTATAAAACAGATACAAAACCAATTCCATTGATTGCTAAAGCATAAAAGCAAAAGAGAATGAGTTGTACAAGGAACTAATTTTTCATTACTCGATAATGGAGTCAAACACGGGACTATTTTCTCAACACGATGACACGTTACCTACCGTCTACCGACCTAAACAAGATGTCGGACATAACATTTATGTCAAAAGTTTGTGAAAAAACGATAAATAGCCCGCTTTGGTGGCCGCATGGTCTAAACCTTTTTTCGAACGATGTACCCCCAAATATAATCGTGAGTTTTCCACTAATGTCCTTTTTGACCGTTTATCATGCTCTGTGACCAACGACTTGAGGAACTGCCGTTGTTTTTCAATATCTCCAATGGTCCAAAATTCTCGTTCTTCTTCCTTAAAATTAGAATTGAAATCTCTTGGACATCGAGAGCAATCTTTAGGTTTCACTGACCTTGAGAGTACTATCTTTCCTCTTCGAGAAATATAGGATCTTCCAGATTGTCTTTTAGCTTTACGAACATTACATTTCCACTCCTGAGGTGCTGGATGTTTTCGTCGTTTCCTAGGAACATTTTCTGCCAACTCACCATTGCTTTCTTGTGAATCATCACTTTCTGGAACAACTTTTGACTTGGGTCCCCCTTCCCTTTTTGAGAGCATTTCTGAAATAATAAAATTGCAATATATATAATTTAATGTTTATGTAATTTTTGAATTTATAATTTATCATACTCAATTTTTTTTAGTTAGCTCCGCCCCTTACAACCCTTTCGGGTTGACGCCTATATACTAATTACACTACTTAAATATATAACAGAGACAACATCCAGCCCCCAGCCGTTAATTTATTCACTAGAAAGGATAAATTCATATTTCACTAATTGAATATTTATCGGCCATGAGGGGACTCGAACCCGGGACACTTAGCTTAGAAAGCAGAGATACTATTTACCTCACATCCACCATTGTTTCCAGCCTTCGGCCTTGTAAGATTTTTCAATTTGCTTTTTGGCGTGCGTGATTTACGGTCGGATGCCTTTCCTGACACCAACCCCAAACAGAAGCCTGGGGAACACCTTAAACCTAAATTAACCTAAACTGCCAGGCCCTAGTATCCACAGGGGTTTTTACCCAATTAAGAGTAAAATCCTCAGTGCCCCACCAGGAATCGAACCCGGGACCTCTGGATCTGTAGCTGATTTGAGTTAAAGTGTCTGACTGCTAAATATTGTCTGTGTGTATTTTCGTACTCTTACATAAATATTGTTTTTTATATTATTATACCTTTGTTTGAGGAAGAATATGAATCTGCACAAAATCAGGCTCAACATCGTCATCGTCCAAAATATCAGACATTTTTTCAAACATCTCCATTTGTTGAGAATCAAGATCAGATGAATTGTTGTCATTTATTTCCATTGTATTTAAAACGTGATATGTCTTTGGACTTCCTTCGTCGTTCTGAAAACCGTTGCCAAAATCTATGCTACAGCCTGGTTTATTACTTGGTTCTATTAAAAATAATCAAATCTTACTTAACACATTTCAGTGTACATTGTTGTAACACCTTTGAAAATGCTTTGGGATGGGTGACTCAAACAATAAACCAACACATATATTAAATTTACTTCACAGATTTTAAATTGATTAAATAGTATAAAGATGGAAATTTAAAATTAAAGGCCTATATTACCTCCTGGAAGTTTTAAAGGCATATTAAGGTTACTTTAATTAATGTAAACTTATAAACAATGTGATGTAGGCTATCTTGATTACAAATAATTCATCAATACTAGTTTCGTCACATATAGTTAAACTAAAATAATATAAGTTAATATGATTACATTCATTAAGTGACAAAGCCATTTCAACAATTAATCTGCTCCTTGAGCTCATTATGAACAGGTGTTCCAATAACAACCACTCTTTCACAGATTCAAAAACCAACTGTTTAGATTAGGTCTTGTAAACACTGCTACCACCTCATTAAAAGTAATTTACCGTTTTATTTATTTTCTGAGAAGTACTCACAAACTTAGAAACACAAAAACGTAAGAGCTTTTACATATTTATAACTCTATTGTTTGCTTAGTGTGACAAAGATGTAAGAGCTGATAAGTTGGTCTGACACCTACCAAAGCCTCTTTGTTGTAGTTAGACTTACATCTAACTTCTAAACAACAATTTATTGAGTTATATTGTTGTGTCACTAAGAAAAAGGCTACTTTGTTGATCCCAATGATATTAAAACCTGAAAAAAAAACGAATTATTGGAGTTACGCTAGTTTCCCACTAACCCCTCGTATGGTTAATTCACCCAGGCATATTGGACTTGCAGCTAATTCTACAATCTTTATGACATTTTAAGTTTTTTGGGTATTTTTAGTGTGGTTAACTAATCTGAAAGATCATGGTACTTTACTACAAAGTGTCTGAAATTGTGTTGTGTTTATTTCTGTACTATCACTTTTATATTAGTGTTGAGATTAATTATCAGAGTGTGTTCTAGTTTCACTGTTGCACACCATAGAACCACTCTTTAACGTTGTTCAAGAAAAGTCTTCAGTCTCAATATTGCACACCCCTAACACCACTCTTTAGCGTTGTTCAAGAAGAGTCTTCAGTCTCAATATTGCACACCCCTAACACCACTCTTTAACGTTGTTCAAGAAGAGTCTTCAGTCTCAATATTGCACACCCCTAACACCACTCTTTAGCGTTGTTCAAGAAAGATATGCTGTAGTGTCAATGAGTACATTTTCTCCCATGTGACTGAATAAAACGAGTTCAACTACGAATATGTATATATGTTGCAGCACCCAACTAAGTTACGGTATATTTTAACTTAATCTTGAAGTCCATAAATGTGATAGCAGTTTTTCCTTGTTAAGCTGGTCTGTATAGTGTATGCATGTGAGGAAACATTATAAAGGCCACAAATTGCATTAAATTGAACCCGATCTTTTTATATTAGCTTCGTTTATTATTATTATTATTATTATTATAGAACCAACCTGCTTCGGTGTCCGCATTGTCTAAGGTGTCACTCTCGTGTTAGATTATATTGCCAAGGCCAGGCCAGGGATATTGAGGTTAGAATATCGATCGGGTGTAATGAGGATGGTTTTCCAAAATGTTTCTGCTATCTCCCTCCCCGCAAATATGTTACACCTCCTCTAAATTCAACCTTCCTCATTCTTAACTCATTAGTGTAATTAGTATATACTGCACAGGTAGTAAGACGCGGTGCTAAGTAAATAAAAAATAACTTAACAATATAACCCATTTGAAATTCATCCCAATTCTGCTGATATAACCACTTTTACTAACTTTATCACTATATATAGACCGTGAGGCTCTTTTCGGTATCATTGTTTAGAAACCAGGATAATTTTTATTTTGAAAAACAAAAACATATATATAGAGGAGAAGGTGGTATTATGGAACCCACAGGTATTATGGAACCCCTCAATATCAGACTGATAATAGAGGTGAACTCCAACGGATTGTGGCTGAACTGCACTAGGCAGCCATCCAAAGCAAGGGGAGGACGCCTCCCAATTCAGTTATGCGGTTACACTAAGTGAAACAGGACGTTTGTATTTTTCGCAATTCCAAACTTTCTAATGGTAAGTGAATTTTTTTTTTTTAAATATAAATCATGTAGCTATAGGTTCACTGGCGCATGTGTCCCGTTCTAGAGGCCAAGGGGTACATGCTAATCTGTCTGATGTTCACGTTTTTAAAGTGGGTGTCGACAGAAATTAAGTTAATCCAAGATGGCAATGCGTGAAATACGGACCCCATTGGTGCTTTTAATATGGAACCCAACTCCTCTGGGGTTACGTATTACCCACACATTCAAACCATGGAATAATTTTTATAAAAGTACGTGGTATATGAATGAAAAAATTAGAAATAGATAACTAACACTATAGATAAGTATATCTAGCTAAATTCTGAAGTTATTTTGGTTAAAAAAAACTGTTCTAGATAGATAAAAGTGTTCTTTCAAACTGATTTTTTTAAATTTTCAGATGCCTAAAGCCCAGCTGAACAGGCCAAATATAAACCCCAAGAGACAAACATGGAGCCAGGAAAAAATGGCAGAGGCAGTGAGTAT
>CABFVX010005457.1:12191-50786 GCA_902151425.1 Timema shepardi
AAAAAAAACAACAACAGATTTAGTCTTTTGTTGGGGTGTTGAAATTAAATACTCAGCGAAGTGTATACACAAAATACCAAATATAGTTTATTTTCGGTAATTGAGACAAAATATTGTTAGATTTTTCTTTTAACTTAAATTTTAAACAAACAATTTGTTTTAACGTAAACTGAGTATGCTATGTCAGAGGTCGGTAAAAAATTCTATCCACTGATATCTTATTCATCGCTGTAGGCTTTGTATTACTTGAGAAAAAAGGATATTGACAACAAAAATCATATATAGGATTTTAAAATCAAACGGTCATTTTATATGTAGATAACTAATCATAATCATTAAGAACATTCATTAATTAAATTTTCCTTACAACATATTTTGTAATATTATTTCTTGTATTTATTTTTAAATCTTTGAATATTCTTTTATCAACGTGTTGGCCATAATTTTTGAGTATGCCCATTCCAAAGTTGAGTGGTAATAGCCAATTCAATTATAAACATATAATACTCTGGGCCAAGCCCCTATTAAATATTCCCCCCCT
Organism: Timema shepardi; assembly: GCA_902151425.1. Taxonomy (NCBI): domain Eukaryota; kingdom Metazoa; phylum Arthropoda; class Insecta; order Phasmatodea; family Timematidae; genus Timema; species Timema shepardi. The sequence goes on from CABFVX010005457.1 coordinate 12,733, forward strand.
CCACGGACACGGTGACTAAAAGAACGGAAAAATTACTGTCATTTTTTTCTCCTATCACATCTTCGTACCCGTTCGGGATATGCACATACATTATTATTATTTTATTATTATTAGCACCGCGTCTTACTACCCGTTCGGGTTATACGCACTCACGCTAATGTGTAATGGTAGGGTGATTGTGAGATGAAATGGAGGACCTACATTTTAACGTGGAATCCGAACCACGGTGGAGACCTGGCATTCCACACATTCACAAGTTGTGATTAATACACGTCTTGTCAGAGGTGAAGGAAGAGTTTGGTAATCAGATAAATCTGTGCCGGGACCAAGGATTGAACCCTGGACCCCAGCACAGAAGTCTGATACCTTACCCCTAGACCACCAGGGGTCTAATCCTAACCTAAGTGTGTAGAAATTAGAACGCTAGACCACAGGAGGAAGTGTATCCGTATTAGCATGTAAGGAGAGTGAGTTACCATTTAGAAAAATAAATCATCTTTATACACCCGATCGGGAATCAAACGTCAAAATCACAATCACTGACAACCCAGTCCAACACAATAGTGACACGTTAGACCATGCGCCCACTGATTAGGGTTTGGGGGGTATATTTTAATACGAAAGGATAAATTTTACTAACAAATTCACCCTGTTCTCTAGACTCTAAAACACATCCTTGATGTGTTAAATGTATAGCAATAGTAGAAGTAGGAATGGCATTTTATATCGATACATAAAATAGATCGATTAATATCCAAAAACATTGCTGTATTATATCGATAAATGTATCGATATATTTAATACATTGGATTAGCTTTAAATCTTGTGAACCACAGTAAATTTAATGAATTCTTTTCTCTGATTTTACAAGCTTAGTAAATTTTTCCTGTTTTAATTAAAATTGTATTTTATTTTAATTGGTTAAATAAACTTCAAAAAAGTAAAAGGCGGTGAATATTAGCATTACAGAATAACATATGTATTATTAACACCATTCCAGCTCGCCCAGACTTATATTCAATATATCGGAAACATCCGATATTTCGATATAATTTGATAAATATATCTTAGATTTTGAAATATAACTTGCAATATATCAAATTATAAATTATAAATTATAAGAGGCAAAATTGACATAACCATCTAGTAGGTGCAGGTGTAGAGTAACCTGCCCCTCATACCAATAATGTTTTGTACTTCTAAAGTCACTAGTAGGTGCTGGTGTAGATTATCTTACCTCGCACACATATTTTGTTTTGAACTTGTAACACCAGTAGGTGCAGGAGTAGCGATTCTAAGCTATCAGATACTCCATACTGCTAGGGAATGAAGAATAACCAACGACGTTGCCTAATTAGTGATTTTGAAGTTATTTTACAAAGCGGTTTGTATCTTAACTTGATTTATGGTTTTTGCTTGTTTTGTTTATAGCTTTAGAAATTCGTAGAATAAAACGTAAATTCAATAGCATGGGAAAACCTATCTTGAGGTTACGTCACAAATATACACAAAAGGGACTGTTAGTTAAGGCAGTATTATTTCGAGTTTTCATGGCAAAATGTTATTGTTGCCAAAATAAATAAAATATTGCTCCATTAGAAATATAATTTTCTTCACATGGTGACCTCAACAGTTGTTGAATATCTGTCATGACCGTAACGGAATTTAGATGTCAAACTTTTTAAATGAAGAGAAAAAGTTGTCATTAAATTTCAGGACACTCTTGACCAATATTCAAGAACTGTTGATATCACCATGTGAAGAAAATTAAACTCTTTGTTTTTATTCGAGAATTGTTTTATGTATTTTGACAAAAAAAGTTTGAGACAAAAAACTGCAAACACATTAACCTTTTCTCATGTTCTCTACATTCCTATACCTTAAGGAGACTGGCCCTTTTCATGTGGTGTGGGAATGTAGAGCCGGGGGAACAAACGGTTATCTTAAAGAAATTTGTATTATTTTGCAATTTTTTTCAAATGATTTGTTCAACAATATAAGCATGTTGATTAAGTTATACTTTTTAAATACCCATCTCCTCTATGATTTTAACAGTGATCAAATATCGATAAAATTGACATTTTTCAATAGAAGACTGTCAGATTCATAACAAAAAATAGGAAAATGTAACAATTAATAAACATCGATACATTATCTTAGAGGGGGTGTTGAAAATATTAACATAAAAATTTCACTCGTTCTCGTGAAAATCTATATTTACAAACGTATGATTTTTCCGTAATACCTGTCCCTAGTGTCATCTACGGTTTCCGTGATCCATCTGTTCTTGTTGGTGCGGAAGGATACTTTGGTCGGTTGTGAAGCCACGCCCCACTTATCACCTCCCACCCACCATCCCACAAAATAGGTTTTAGACGTGCACTCGACAGGGCCAAGGGCCTTAAGGTTCTCTTCGAAAATAGAAGGGACAATATTTTCTCATAACCGAGTGTACACAGGTAATAAAATATTCCGCACGAGAGAAAAGATTCTTGGCGGGAAACTTTTTTTACTGCCCCATCTTTTACCTGAGCGCGGTCACTTTATTATTATTACTATTATTATTTTTGGCGTGCATCGGATCCGTCCCAGACTCCTGACAACTCTTTAGGAGTTCACTCTACTTGAGAGCGCTGTGGGCTTACTCCTGCTCTACCTCCTACCTTTGTCTGCCCCCAACTCCTCCTTCCAAGGACAACCGGTCGCCTTGAATTCCAACCAGAGGTCTCCCCTTCCTGTTGGCTTGTGGGCGAGGTGCGCCGACCGGCCATCTTGTGTCTACTAGGCCCACTGAAGGGTGCCATTTTTTTAACCACGTGATAATTCCATTCTTGAATGGGACAAGTAGAGAGAGGGACATAGAAAACAGATTCAACACGTCTTCATCGATAATGTGACATAGGTGTGAAAAAACATTGTCTGTAAAACATTTGATTTTATAGAACAAAAAACATTCATGTGTTATAATAAAAACCAACGTTGACTTTTTTCCACAACCCATCTACATTCTAAGCCTCTGCACTAATTACTATAATGTATTAGGCATGAGGAAGGTTAAATTTAGAGTAAGGCTTAATTCACACATTCGCCGAAAATGAGAAAACAGAATCTGCTTGAGTAGAGCTGCAATTCACACGCTGTATGTTGACCCATGATGCATCGCAACGCAAACTTAAAACCGCTCATTATCAACATATGTTATTTTATAGTAGATAAACTTATATTTTAGATCATTCTCCCGATGGATGTTTCCAAATTATGACGCTGTGTCGTGGCACAATCCGATACATCGATACACATGTTTTACAATAATGGGTTATTTCAAATATTCTCACAACATCCAGCAAAGCTGTCTGCTGGCTGTTAGCTCTACAGCGCATGCGCTATAATATGCCCACGCACACTGATTTGAGATGATTGGCTATGACATGAGAATTTATTATTCTCCCGTGCTGAAGATCTCAGGCAGAGCGGACAAAGTAGAGATGAGTTGAACTTCAGCAGAACAGATTGCGCTGATAAGGCAGAAATCTTGTGTATGATTGGCTTAGAGCTCATCACGTGACCACGTTTCTGTTCTGCACTTGTTTTTCGGCGAACGTGTGAATCCACAGTAAGTGTACGCGTGACCCACATTCGCGTTAAGGGATATTGGAAAAACTATTATTGAGAAACCACCCTCAGTACGACCAATCAGGATTTGAACCTTGATCTCCCCATCATTGTCAGTTTAGGCTATTGTGATAAGGATGCCTTAGACCATATGGCCACCAAAGTGGATTTCAAATTAATTAAAAATACATGCATCTTAAGTTCATTAATTTGGATGAATGAATGAATCTAAAAATTAAAAATCATTTCAAATAAATAATTGTATACATAAAATGTATGAACACACATCTTAAAAAAATTATACTCTGTAAAAAACATAGTTCTCAGCTTAGTTTAAAAAAATACGCTTTATCGTAAACTAATTTTGTAGGTATAAAATAAGTATGTAATTAGGTTCCACAAACATGTTTATTAAACAACTATTTTCGAAAATCATGAGCCAACAAAAATGGAATCATCGATATCAGGGTGTATTTTAATTGTTGTCAAATATTCTACGGTTGTATTCCCATCCACCAAACGTTAAGAAAAGTTCATATAAACATGGGTCTGGAAACTCTTAACTTCTGAGGTAAGAGGAATTCTTCTGTTCATTTATAAGCAATGCAATTAGACAAATCAAAGTTTAACTTACACAAACAGAAATATAAGACAGAACATTTTGAAACAAAGATGTTTAAAAATAGAGTTCTCCTGTTTCGATGCACCCTCCAAGCCTGCGTTCCTGCTTTTTGTCATACTCTGTTGATTACACCTGGGGTGTTAAGTATTTTCTATTGTCAATTTACGATATGCTCCCTTGAAAACTCAACATCAGTCAAAGGAGTTTAATAAACAATTTGACTTTAAGTGAGGGTACAGAATTGTATCCACTCTCTGAATAATCTCTATTCAGACTTTTCTAAAAGAAACAACACCAATGACAATTCTTATTTGTATCCATTGGAATTAGCTGCCTTATATAAACTATATCCTTAATTGTATTCACTTGGATTATATTAACCAAATCCTGAATTGTATACAAACCAGGAAAAAGGTGCTATAATGCAGATAATTCTAGTGGCTACAGTTCACGATTTTTATTAAAACTGTTTATTGGGAAACCGTCTGAATGGAGACCATTCAGAGTGGATAAAATTCAGCTCTCCCCTTTAAATTTACCCAGAGATAAGAAAAAATCCATCCTGTTCAGATCTAGTAGTTGAGCAAACCATTCACTGGATCCCCCACGACCAACCAATATTTGAGGAAAACCATTAATAGCTCCATAACTAAGTGTTTATTCATACTTTTCTTAGTGTTTGGTCCATGGGAATACATTGACCCTTAAAATATTAGAAACCAATTAAAATACACCCTGTATATCGCAAGAGACAAGACACTGCCATATTAAGGTGAAATGGAAGGGAACGAAAATTAAGGTATGTGTATTTGAAGTTGTATATATATTTAAAATGTTTGAGTAAAATAAATACATTCTTTATCCAGTAGAAACATAACGTTTAATTTTCTACACATAGCAAGCTCAATAGTCCTTGAATATGTCATATTTGTCAATGACATCGTGGAATTTGGAAAGGACTTTTTATTTCCATTAAAAAAAAAAAGGAAATTATTAAAATTATTCAAGGCCCAGGACAAACATCTAATAAATTTTGAGATTTGAATTTAGGGATGATATAAGTAAATGAATAATATCAGTATTTTTTCTACGTTAAACAGTTTTGTTTGCACTTTTAGTATTTAAAATTAAACCTAGGCTAATAATACTATTCCAAACAATTACGATGCATATTCATTTTTCTTTATTTTATTATTTGTTCCGAACTTTGTAAATTAATATCTAAAACTATACGTTGCTGCCGAAACTCTCCTTTTAATCAGAAATTAATATACTTTCTTTAAGGTGCAGCAGAAGAGAGTGAGAGTAATTTTACAGTTTTATAGTGTTACATTTTTTGGCCAAAATAAATCAAATATTTTTCCAGTAGCAACATAGAGTTTGATTTTTTGTACATGCTAATATCAACAGATTTTGAATAGATGTAAAATTATTTATTTATGGAGCCGCGCTTTGGGCGTCAATTGTAAACACTATGGATTAATTCCCTGATATAATAATGCTGTGATAATATCTAGGTTGTCTAAATCTCCGTGATCGAGCGCCTATCATCACTGTACGGAAAAGATACCGTTTAATCAGCTGTCTATAGCTCCGTGTTCGAGCACTAATTAAATCGTTATATAAATAAAATTGAAGAAAGAGAACTGTTGATGGCTGTTTATTCACACACGGTTTATTCAAATGACACCTGTTAATTATTTATACATATTTAAATTAAATGTTTTATATCACTGCACACTTGTGATATTAATGTAAGTTATTTTATACTGTGTTAGACTGACTGCCAGTGTGTGGCTCATGACTGACTCGTGCGTGGGCGGGATCTCCCGGTGTAGATGTTTGAATCCCGGAGATACCTTAAACGTACACACAACTGTTTATATATGACATACCCCTTGCCCTTTTCTCCCCTCATCAACAGTGTAAAATCCAACTAATAGAAAGAGTCCTGGTGACAGGTTTTGTGAAGGCTAGCTTCTTATTGGTATAGAGAATTACCGTCTTCTGCCAAATACTACGAAGTTGTTCCTTTTAACAGGAATTGACGCAGTTATTCTTTTAACAAGAAAGATGGTATAAAAAATATATTTTAGTGGTGAAATCCTTTTCACATTGTTTCTGAAAAGCGCGTGGTTCTTCATGGATGAATCTTAAAAGGATACTCTACATGAATTACTTTAAATTAAAATTACCTTCATCCATGATTTTTTACATAATTTAGATTAATCCAAACCAATATCATTACAATGTCAAGGTTGTCCTGGAATTTTGTCAAAACTTTTTCTATTAATTTAAAAAGTTTTGACAAAATTCCAGGACATCCTTGACAGATATTCAAGATCTGTTGATATTAGCATGTGCAAAAAACCTAACTCTACGTTTATACTGGAGAAATATTTAATTTATTTTGTACAAAAAATTGCAATTCTATAAAAACTATAAAAATACTTGCGCTCCCTTAGGCCGCACCTTAATACTCACACCACTTGATCCAAATACATATACTACTTAAGTATAGACGATCACGATCTCATTTCTAAACGGAAAGTGATTCTTACTAATCTTCCCACACTCACTATACCCAAATATAGTTACATTTCCTCTGTTTTATCAATTTTAAGTACTAGCACATTAGTTTTAGTATGAGGGTAGCCCGGACGGGTAGTAATAAGAAGTTAACAACTTTTTGCCACGTATCTATCTCATAATAAATAAGAGTTTATTATTATTGAACATGTAGTTTCTTTTAATGAATAACTATTTTAATTCCTTTTAAAATAATTTAATTTTAAAGTTATTTTAATATAAAATGGTTGGCCTTGGTGATCTTGGGGTAAAGTGTTCTCTTCAGGGGTTCGTGGGTTAAAATCTATCTGGGTTCGACGTATTTTTCTTGAGTGATAAAAATCCGTAGCACAACCTCCTTTGGAGGGGAAGTAAATCCGTTGATCCCATGTCGATTGTGGTGTGTAAAAGAACTCTGGAAGTATGTGAAAACTCCTTTCGTGTCAAAATTGATAGGTCATTTCTCTCTCGCTCAAAGAACCTCTCACGTGTTGATATAATCAATCGATTAAGAAAATGCACGTTAAATACCCCAAATATATAAATACATATAAAATGGTTCGGACTAACTCAATACGAGGCTTGTGGAAAATGGTGAATCCGATAACACATGAAATTGGACACCTTATATAGTGAACAAAAAATTGTGTTCTTCAAGAAATTTCGTGTAATCCAATGTGCTAGTCCCGTTATTTGAATATAGTATGCGAACCCTAAAAGACCTCTTTTTTTAAATATAAATCTACACGTTTACAATTTACAAGAGTATTAATTTTTGTCTTGAAAGACATTAGAAAATTATGTTTCATAAAGCCACTGTAATGTAACGCATTTCTTAGTGACTTCTCCAAAATTAATAGAATAGTTCACCTCACTACACCCTATCTCTATCGAGAGGTAGTTATATCTGGCCCACCGGGGGGTCATGGCACTCAGGCATAAGGCACCGGCCCGATGTAAGGCGGCCGGGACGCGCTCTGGGCCCACGCATGTTCCATATAAACGAGCACTCGACTGCAGTGGCGGCTCGTAGCTAAAATTAGTGCGGGTGCTGCTCCAGAAAATGTTTAGCCTTTGTTTTAGAATCGTGTAAAAGGGGAAAAAAACGTGTATAAAAATAAAATTTATTCAGGAACTTGATAAAATTATAGTAAAAAAACTTTTTTACTTACTTAAACCGAATTTGTTACAGTTCAAGCATGACTATTCATTTAAAAATGAAATCCATTCTTCTTGTTTTAATTTGAGTAAAACGTTCATTAATTTTCTCCTTGATCTCTGGATGACAATTGAGGAAATTTTTCTCCATTGAAAGTACTGCGAGCGCATTTAGTCTTTCTGTTAAATAAAAAAACCCGAACAAAAATGAATAAAAAAGACTAGTTGGAAGCAGAATAAATAATAATCTAATTCTACACTCTTCTACACTTTATCACATTAATGAATATGGCACATGGTTTTTAAGCAGCACAACACACGCTGAGAAAAAAAACAACAACTTCCTTCCACCATCGCGCCAGAGCCGGCACTGTGAGAGCAACAGTGCTCTATATACCTGGAAGTTCCACCTACCTCCTCACCTCCTCCTATTTGCGCTTGTGCACAACAGTCAAACACAACGTCACTGACACTGTGAAGCGCACAGTTCCATATAAAGATTTTTGTATCTTTTTCATAAACTGGAGGATGGCTACTAAACTACTGACATTAAGCTTAAGGGATATATATTGAACTACAAAAATAAATAAGGAATTAAAGATAAAAGGACTCATTATATTAAATGTTATCGAAAATATCAAGTGGAAATAGGGGGTGCTGCAGTTCCGCAGTGCTTATACACGAGCTGCCACGGCTAGACTGTCTTTGCCACTTTGACAGATCTCTAAAATAAATATCCTGTCGGGGCACCTCCATGGGGTGACACCTAGGCAATGTGATGGACAGGGTCCTCTATAGCTAATACCCCGACGAGTCATTTGTTTGTGAGGAGGGGAATACTCACTTCTTGACACACACTTAGCGTTTGGTAGCTCGTCTCCGTGTAACGGGGACAGCTGGTCAGGGCACCTCCTCGAGGTTCCCACTGGGTAACTCTGGGCAGTCTGGTCTTGGAAAAGGCAGAGGACAGCAGCACAAGGATTCGGTGAAATTGAGGACTGAGGCAATCACAAGTAGGAGCCAACTCCTTCCTCCATCTGGTCCCAGAAGAGGAGGAGAGGGTTTTTCCCAAGTAACCCAAGGCAGGGCTGGTACTGATCTTTTCGGGTATCCGGAATGACACTCATGGTCCAAGGTCCATGTCCAGTGAACGGTACCGTACCCGATGTTTCATGCGGTGGTTTCACCGCGAAGAGCCATAGAGCTTATGTGCGGTGTAGCTGGAAAGCCCCTTCAGGGGAATTTCTTAGGAGGATTTGTACCGTGGCTAGAAACAAGACCATCACCAAGAACATCATTTTTGCTCACCCTGTTTGACTGCCAAGCCGGGGTCTCGTACTAAGCCGAAAGACATGCCATGGAACGACATTGTTCTCAATCACAACAAACAACCCTATCTGGAGGGCTGGCGTTAGATGCAATTGTTTCGCCTAGCCTAAAGCAAAACTGTGGTTAACGCGCATGCGCATTCTGGTGAACGTAGTTGGATCTCTAGTTCTTCGTGTGCTCGTCACCCCCCACCCCCTTTTCATTCTTAGAATCTACGGCGTTGAGCGCGGGCGCCGAGGAAGACATCTGTGAATTGATTGGATATTATTGACTTCATCATTAGGTCATACCTCCCATACATTTTCCTCCCACTGTTACAAACTGAATATAAGCGTGTGCCCAGCGATGTTATGTACTTTTTGATACCATTTAAGTCACAAGGACTCAATAGGATGTAAGTCATTGTAAAGATGGGGATTTATACATAGATTATGTTTATCTACGATAGAGGCTAGGGTTTATTCTACCGTTATTATGTAGCCATCTTTTGGATCGTTTAGATATTTGTTTATTATGCTAATTTTTTCTTTCAAACATGCATTTATATATATATATATATATATATTATTGTCAGTGTTAGTTGTTTGTTGATATTAATATCTTTAACGGACTTGTAATTGAAACTAATTTTGCAGCAATGAATTAACATTAATATATTTAAGTCTATTGGTGAGCTTTTAGGTCGAGAGTTAGATTGTAGAACTATCAGGGTTGTTAAAATAATTTCTTGTATCTGAAGTTAGCGGGATAATATCTTTATGCCGAGTTCGAAGTATAGAGAGGAAATTTATTAGTATGTTTTGTCTATTTAATATATGTTAGTTTAACTATGAGGGAGTTGTTAGAGATTTACATTTTATTAGATATATATATATATATATATATATGTATGTATGTATGTATGTATGTATGTATATATGTATGTATGTATATATATTTGTGTAGGGTTGCTATATTTAATTATCCATTACATGTTCAGCTTATTTCTGGGTTATCATAAATTATCAATTTGCATTACTCAGTGGCGGCCCCTGAGCCTTACTTAAAAAATTAGTTCTATTATATTCTCTAATATTTTTAAGAATGCGAGAGTAATTCTTTTTGTTTTGATTCTAAGATTGTTTATATTAAGATTATAGCCAGTATACCATATTATATATATTTCATTGTTATTTATTTTTCTAATAAACAAGCCATTGGACCATATTTGTTACATTCCACGTTTTGTTTATATCAGGATCCTATCAGACTAATACGTTTATTCTCGTTACGTATAAATAGACTAGTTCGAGAGAGGGGTCTGTGGTCGTACTGAGTACAGATTGTAGCATTTATGCTCCAAGTAAACAAAAATGGGCAAGTCAATCATAATACACTTACCCAATCTCACCGACCAGGCCAAGCACCTCGACTTCATAACACGTCTGGTAACAACAAAAACCTGCGAAAAACTATCAGCGCCGAGCCTAGTGCCGCATCTCACCACTAGAGACCACCACCCTGCTCAATACCACCCAACATCAACTATGAGAACATGCTAGAAAGGGTGAGTAGCTGCCACTACTTGCCAGAAGAAAATCGACGTTTCTAGTGGCGCGCGCAGTCCCCCTTCCTATGTGTTTATCTCAGTGATCCTCACCTTTTTGTAATCCATCTCGATTGTTCGACGAGTGTGCACCATATAAAGAACAGTCCGTCAAGTAAGAGACTACTCTTGGATTAGGTTTGGACAATGTAGGACGAAGCAGGATGCTTCCAAGACATATTAATATATAATGTAAATGAAATTCTTTTTCGGCGTAAACTTAAAAATTATAAACTATTCGAAATTCAATTTTGGTCATTCTTTTTTTTTATAAAACATTATTGAATTCTGGTATGAATCTTCGTTCTTGTTGCAGAACAGTTGATTTAACTTTATTTATTTAGCTTGCGAGCTGTGTTACAATATGAGAGTAGTGAATATTAATGTGAGAAAGTTGTTTATAACATTAGGTCAGAACTTTTAAAATGTTATTTATGCGTTACGCTTGACAGTTATACAGATCAATTTAACTTTATTTATGTCACTTGAGAATGGTGTTGCAATATGAGATTAGTAAATATTTATGTGGGAAAGTTCTTTAAAACATGATGTCAAATTTCAAACGTTAGGAAAGTTATGCGTTACGCTAGTCAGGGATAAATATAAATTTAACTTTAGTTATTGTACTTGTGAGTTGTGTCTCATGATTAGCTAAGTAAAGATTTACTTAGGAAGGTTCTGTAACTAGAGTATACCTGTACATTCAAAATTTAGTGACGTTTTGCGTATTATTGTTACTTAGGTATAAACAATGAACTTTAAACCAATTAACGAATATGTTGTATTTTCGTAACTAGTACAGAAATATGTTATATTGGAGAAATCATCTATAATATTAGAGATTGTCATTCTCAAAGTTAATAACGCCATGCGTTGATATTAAATTCACATAATAGTTCCATGGTATCTAATAAAAAATAGAAAAAGGAAAAAGAGTAAATGTTTATGAAATGTTTTTCTTTTTGAATAATATTGATGGTTATTGTTGCGCATAGTCAAGGTCATTTGACTACTATTGTATCTATGAGGAACTTTAAGACTCTTCAAAATATATGCATTGTTCTTTAATTTAATTTGGCAGAAATTAAACCAAAATGCTCTTAAGACTTGAAATCTTTTACTATTGCAGTTATGTCATGTTATCCCTAGGTTAAGTAATGTTTATTATCCAAACTCCTTTGTACAAAGTCTTCGTCCTCTTCGTGTAATATTATGTATTCAGTGAAGGTGGACCGTATTATTCCCGCTTCTAGGAGTGAGTTGCGTGCGCTGGGGACATGTTGTGTACCCAGCATTTGTTTAACAGAAAATGAAGTTATTCACACTGCGCACTTCTATTTGTTGAATCTCCCCCTTTTTATAACATTACATTATTTTTGTATGTATGTATTTGAACCCCTCTAACTTTAGAGCTTGGGTTACAAGATCATTAAAGGTCCCTGGTGATTAGCTCTATATTTTGTAACATTGCGACTCGCTCACTGTGGCTGCTTGTTGGAGCCTTGCCGGTGGGGATACAACACTAGTCCCACAGGGAGTTGGGTTGAGTTTAGTTGGATCGACCTGTACTACCCATCGTATTACCCTAAAAATGTTTGTAGATTACGTATCCTTACGTTACCTCATCCACTCTTCATTACCTTCATAGCTTTATGAAACCCATTTCCTAAACAAAAAGATTATTATGATGAAATAGGATAAATAAACTAAATCTGGAACAAAATAAGGATAAATGGCACACATATAGACTTACAAATACGTGGTACGTACAGAGTAAGGAGGGAATCAATAAATATAGTTAGAAATATATTTTAATTTCTCTGTACAGTACATGTAACATATTTCATTGTGATAGATCACACTCCAAGTAAATACAAATATTGATTTTTTACAACGATTAATGTCCTTTTGTATATGATAACTATTTAGTAGCAATTTGTTTGTTTACCACATACAACCAATAATTTCCAGGCTATCTGTTTTAAGTTGAAAATTGCAATTATAAGTATTTGTTTAACATAATAACTCTTTCATTTATATACAAGTGCTTCCTACTCTATAATTAATTTTAATCACTCATGAATACCACTTCGCCAATTGGTATGAAAGTAAACATACAATATATTTCCCCCCAAAACGTAAACTGAAATGAAAGGGTTTATAACCCTGTTTATTTTGTTTGATGATTTGGCAAGGCTAAAAAAAAACATTATTTATGAAAATGTTAAATGTGTTTTCATCGTATTAATCTGTTATCCCTATCATGTACAGGCAGCGCATTAAAACTAACAGTAAAACAAAATATTTTCAATGTCGATAATTTACATATTTTTGCCATGAAAGATTGTATTAACTAGCATAGGTCCTGGGTAACTTGGGTTAGATAAGAGGTTTTAGCCCTAAGCCCCCTTTTCATTCCACATTCTCCAAGATTTGCTTTAAAATAAATTTTATTTGTTAATCAAAGGGGGGAGGGGGGCAGCAGAAAGATCATTCAATACTAGTCACCAGCTTACACTTGGCTAAAAAAAAAGTTTTTGGCCTATAGTAGGCTACTAGAATTTCTATGTAGGATTGAGAGGGAAGATGAAAACCTTCCTGAATGTTTTAGGTAAATTTTCCTCAGTGGTAGCCTGTGGTCTACTATGCATGGTCTACTTTTTATAGAGAAGGTCATTTATATAACAAAAAACCTTTTTTACCGGCAACATTGATAATGTGCTTCTATATTATTAGTATTATATAATGAGTATTGATAATATTCATAAAAATTTTCAACTCAAATGGCTTGAAGAAGTTCTAGTACTAATCTAGCCGTCAGACAAGGTACTTTTTTTTTTATGAAAATTGAACTGCTAAAGCATATTCCATGATACACATAGAGCCAACAAACAATGTGTTTGGTGGAAAAATAAATTAAAAGGGCGGGAGGACTGGGGTCGAGGGGGAGGGGGAGGATAATTTATTAGTAATATTTAAACCGATAATATTAATTAGAAAAAAAATCGGCAAAATTACCTCATAAATGGCTAAAAACTACTTTTTGCTTGTTTAAATTAGTTTGTCAAAGAGTATTAACAACAAATTTCTAATTATTAATATCATGGCTTAATGTGGATTATTTTAGTGCTTTTTGTTGTTTTGAATTAGTTTGTCAAATAAATTTGTAAATACTAATATCAATGGCTTAATGTGGATTATTTTAGTGCTTTTTGTTGTTTTGAATTAGTTTGTCAAATAAATTTGTAAATACTAATATCATGGCTTAATGTGGATTATTTTAGTGCTTTTTGTTGTTTTGAATTAGTTTGTCAAAGAAATTTGTAAATACTAATATCATGGCTTAATGTGGATTATTTTAGTGCTTTTTGTTGTTTTGAATTAGTTTGTCAAAGAAATTTGTAAATACTAATATCATGGCTTAATGTGGATTATTTTAGTGCTTTTTGTTGTTTTGAATTAGTTTGTCAAAGAAATTTGTAAATATTAATAACATGGCTTAATGTGGATTATTTTAATACTTTTTGTTGGTTTGAATTAGTTTTTTACGACATCAAGAAAACATATGCGAGTTCTCAGGGCTATGTTTTGTTTGTATTTAAAATGGTAAATATTTCCTAATGTCGTATTATTGTGTATTATTGATGTTTATCTTGGTAATGTGACGTAATAGAGGTAATATGGATTTTCCAAAGAACTCAACACCCAAAAATTAGTTATATCCGCCCATTTATAAACCAAATACAGAAAACAATCTTAAATTTGTTGACCAATGTAATTACTAGGCCTATTATTATATAACATACACATTTTCCTTAAAATTCCACGGTTTCCCCTTGAGAGTATTTTTTGAATGTATTTCTTTAGTTATAAACTTTTTTGTTGATGGTTAAAAAACTTACTTTGTTTTTGTATACAAGTTAGTAAACTTTCAAAATGTTTTAAACAATATTTTCCTTTCTTCTCAAAGTAGATGGTATATTTCCTAGCTATGTATTCATTTAGGGACTTAATTTTATTGGTAATTATTTTGCAAAGAAAAATTCTGATTTGTTCTTTTTTCTAAAAGAACATTTTTTTTTAATTTTGAAAGGCTGAGTTTTCTATTGAAATAAATGTTTTCAAGTCATTCACAATGAAGACATAATAATTTGTTTTACGACTGAACAAGTTTTCGATGTCATTAAATTGTTAAGTTTCACAAAATAATATTTCTCTAAGTACTTCTGAAAATTCATTAAGTTTGAACTAATTTTGTATTAAATAAACATTTCAAGTGTGGTACAAAGCTATTTTGTGCTAACACAGGAACCATATACCAAAGTACTGGTATGCGTTGTAGAAGCTCAAAGATTCCACATGAGATGATTTTCCAAAATATGAATAGCGCCAAAATTGAGGAAAGGTTAGTTAGATGTTCCTATAGGATTGATATAACACATTTTAAGTTTTAAAGTAAAAAAAAAACTAATAGAAATTGTAAAATTAGCTAATTTTTATTGACGTTTTCTGTTGAACGTCGCAAGGCTGACCAAATGTTTAGGTAAAAAAACACGATTTCTTCCAGTTCTTTCCAAATTTAATGTACTCATGGTGATTTCTTGGGCCATAAATACAATTATAATAATAGTATAACTGTAGGCCACGTTAAACTGATAAATCAAGCCTAGTATTCAAGAATAGTTCTAACAATCACTAGCAATGGACTATGCCAACTTTTAGAAAACGGATTTCATCAATAACTTCTCAAGGTGAAAGTAGTTGGAAATAAATTGAAAGGTACGTCGCCATTTTGCTTCCCACTAGCAGCAACCACTTACGTTTAATTATTATACATTGAAACAAAATATGCCAGCAATACATCGTGCTAAATTAAATCAAATTGCATACAGAAAACTGTTTGAGAATCATTAAGAGTTTAAGGTATGCATTAAGCTGCGTCCAGGCTCGTATCATCTATATAACTATATTACTGGAACCATAAAGTTAGTCAGATATTTACAGTAATAATAATAATAATATTAATAATACGACAAACATTCTATATCTATATTAAAACGCACTGCTCTTTGCTCGTTAGATTAGGTTAGGCTAGGCTAAGTTAGGTTAGGTTGGGTAATGCAACATCTGAGTGTGGATTTGATGGAATTATATTTTAGTGTATCATTATGAACATATTTTTGTGTGTACAACCTTCCAATATTATTTTATTTCTTAGACTTCACTCCCTCAGATACAGCTCAGAGAGCAGTAAAATGTATCATGTATTTCGGACACAACTCAGGTGGCAGTAGAATGTATGTGTTCACTCCTTTGGATGCAATATGTGCCAAACTCTTAGTAACAAATGAATCGCGTTAATATAGTAATTAATGTAAATTAACCCACTCTGTATCGTAGAACTAATTGTAGACATTTGATCGCGTAACTAATGTTTCCGACAGGAGGAGAAGTACGTGTTATTATCAGCATCCATTTTTACACCCGGTTTAAGAGATCGATTTGTTAATCTAGCTATTTTATAATCATAATCTACTCGGAAGTTTTGGCATTGTTCCATGCCACCAGCATAAAGATTACGTGAGTTCTGAGAAGTGTTTCAAGAACGGTGACATTGCTCACTAGGATCCTGCCAATTACATCATGGTGGTGAACGTTACTCAACCTCTTTAAATAAACAATCTACAAAACGATATTATCCATACTAATACAATGAAGAGAATATCGATCTGTCATAAGCAATGTGTAATATCTGCCGTATGCGGAGGTCTGAAATTTAGAGAAAAAAATAATAATATTAGCCTCTATGTAAGAACGTATGTACTTCAAAGCCATAATTTCAAAATTTTGATTAGAGATATTAAATTTAATTACAAACCATATAGGTCCTCAGACAACGCAGAGCCTATACAATGCCATGTACAATAAATAAACTTACTTTCGAACTCCTAATGCCATAGAGTAGTTAAGTAAGTTTTTCGTTCTTCATGTTTTAATTACCTGGATTTTGTTCGGTATATTCACACTGGTGAAGTAGGAGTAAAAGAAAGGTAGTTTTTTTTACATGTGTATACATTTAACTGTATACTATAGTTGAAGCTTCCCCGTATTTGGATGTAGGTGGAGTAGAAAAATATCAAAGAAAACATCATCTTAGTAAATAATGTCTGTTATTCCACCCTTGACTTCAACGTAACCGTTAACTAGAGTAAAGTGAATGCCACCATCGCCTCTGTTCCCGCACTTGCCGTGTGGATACTCTAAAAAACAGTGTTATCATTACTTAAAGAATATATATAAATAAATATAATTTTTTTAAGTAATGATAATATATATATCTACATAAAATTCCATAATAATGGTATCAATGCTTTATTTTCACATTCTTATAAATATTTGTTTTAAAACAAGACAAAAATAAAGCAATATTTGTCTGGGACCTAGGAGTGTTTTTAAAGTTTCTTGGTTTAAGGCAATTCTTTTCAACCAGTGTGTGTGGCACTTTGGTGTGCCACAAAGGGTCAAACGTTGGCCTGGGTCAGTTTTTTTATTCAAACCATATATTTTCTACTATCGGCTTGCTAGGCCTGTTGTAGCTTCATATGCCTCATAATCTAACACAGGCACAACATCCAATCCCCATACATTAATTCATCAATGTTAAAGGGTAAACACACATCTCACCAATTATACATTTTCCGGCCACGTCTGGAATAATTGTACGTCCCACAGTTTGGGAACCACTACTGTAGACTTTTTAATAAGCCTTCCTTATCTTGGGCGTATTGCAATAAGCCGGGAATCAACTAGGCTGATTGAGTGGACAAAGGTGCATTTGCTTGATGGCCTAAGGCTCCATGGGTTCATTGCTATAAGCCTAAGAGTTATACGGCTGTTAACAAATATAATATTATTTTCCAATTAGCCTGGCTCATTGTAAATTGAGGGCGCCTTTTGCAATAAGCCGGATTTTCCAATTCACCTACGATATATATATTGTATGTATATATTATCTATTATATATAGTATGTATATATTATCTATTATATATATAGTATGTATATATTATCTATTATATATATAGTATGTATATATTATCTATTATATATATAGTATGTATATATTATCTATTATATATATAGTATGTATATATTATCTATTATATATATAGTATGTATATATTATCTATTATATATATAGTATGTATATATTATCTATTATATATATAGTATGTATATATTATCTATTATATATATAGTATGTATATATTATCTATTATATATATAGTATGTATATATTATCTATTATATATATAGTATGTATATATTATCTATTATATATATAGTATGTATATATTATCTATTATATATATAGTATGTATATATTATCTATTATATATATAGTATGTATATATTATCTATTATATATATAGTATGTATATATTATCTATTATATATATAGTATGTATATATTATCTATTATATATATAGTATGTATATATTATCTATTATATATATAGTATGTATATATTATCTATTATATATATAGTATGTATATATTATCTATTATATATATAGTATGTATATATTATCTATTATATATATAGTATGTATATATTATCTATTATATATATTGTATGTATATATTATCTATTATATATATTGTATGTATATATTATCTATTATATATATAGTATATATATATAATACACTTTTATAATATATTATAAAAATATATATAATACACTTTTATAGCATATTCATATATAAATACATATATATTACGGAAGTCTTTAAATTTGGAAATGTCTGTAATGATCTGTGGGTGTGATATTCCTCTTTTCTCTAACAGTGTATATTATTTCGTTTATGTTCTTTGGTAGAATGTGCAACAATGTGTATTATCTCGTTTCAAATATTTTATGGAGTTTTAAGTAAATATCTCTTTTTTATTTACAATAGCGAAAAAGTCCATGCTGTGCACCCTCCCCACCTTTAAAAAACAAAACAAATGGGTGCTTTTGTAAAAAAAAATATCTATAAATTTGATTGTAGATATAACTTAGAAAAAAAATCGTGTTAGAAATTTACGAAGCTTATCTCCGTTGGTAGTGCGTCCATCTACGGAGCTAGGGGTCCCGGGATTAATCCCTGGCATGGCCGAGAAATTATCATTTTTGGAATGTGGGTTTACCCTGTTACAGTGATGAATTGACGGCCGGGGGATGGATTTTTTTTGTCTATCCTAGATTTAATATTACAGTAATTAGCACAAAGGCGTATAACCTGAACAGGTAGTAAGACACGTGGCGTTAAAAAAAGTTTAAAAAAATAACATCGACCACCTAAAATGACATAACGTAACATAAATTGAGAGCCAGTACTGTACTAGCTAGGTTCAGGCTAAATATACTAAATGGGTTTAATGTTTAAATAAAGTTAAGGTTAACTTTAAAAATAAACCTATGACTTAGTTCGGTCCCTGACCTACAGTTTTCATTCATAACAACCAGAGAAGACGGTCTAACTGCTAACCCCCTGCCCCCCTCCCCCAATCTTCCTACCCTGATGAAGATAGGTTTTTTGGTTCTCAACGGAACGGAATGGTAACATCAGCTTTCACCTTTTCTTCAGCGACACAAACGCTATCTTACAGATTTTTCTCAACATTAACTCTGTTCAAACACCGCTAAGTTAAGATGCAGCCCACTTTGCAGAATACTTTTGACTTCAACGACGGTGAGGACGCATTCCCAAGATCTATACCACCATCTTATTATTCACACAAACCACTGGTTTTCCCAACCAGGAACCTATCCCACCACCAGAAGTTGGCAACGCTGATAACGATGAGATCTGAATCTGTATTTGGATGACGTCACGAGGAGAGAGAGAGAGAAAGACCCGGTCCAAGGCCACAAGACGGCGCTGAAAGGTGGCTTCGGGTTCCTGCCAAATAAGGCGCGCCCGGTGCCTAAAACTCGGAAACAAGGTCAACCCCAAACATCGTGAAATCCGTGTCTGTCAAAACAGCACTACGCTACCGCCGTGACTGATTGCGGGTGACTCACTAACTAGACAACGACTCGTATCTACCTAACGAGGACTTGAACCGCTGAGTCTTCCGGCATCCTTGTCTGATTCATTTGTCCCTGAGGCCCTCTTCGGTGGGAGCACGGACTAAAGCAGAGGCGGCAAAATATTTTTTCCGATATAATGAATGAGAAGATAGATTAGTAATAACATTTAACTAATTGAAAAATAAGGCTTGCTCTATTGAACATTTAATTTAATTCAAGAGTAAAAATATCTATCACACAATTTAAACCAATTTTTAGTTAGTTATTATAAATTATAATAAATAGTTATTGAATTATTTCAAATCATTACAGTTCACGAGCTATAAGGGGTCTAATTTATTATTTTATGCTTTTCATTTACCATCGTTAAGTAATTAATGTATGGGTTTAAAATTGAGTATAACTAGACATTCATATGAGGTGTATAAAATTAAATATTTATAATAATTAATATGTTAAAGAAAAATAATTTTTGATAAATAATCAGTTTAAAAGTGATAGAGTTACATAATTTTTAAAAATATAAAAGTATTGTTAGTTTAATATTCCAATAATTTGATTGTCTTATTTTGTAGCACCCAGTGAGTGTCGTTATTTAGAAATTATTTTTCAACCCAACTCAATTCGTTAATTTTATTCATATGTCCGAATTGATCATTGTAAATATAAATTTGAAATTTCTATTTGACGGAACTTTATCTTTCGACTGTACTGTACCTATTGTAGAGACAACACCAACTATCAGAACACCCGGCTGAGGCCGAGGGTCAGATAATCCCAACTAATGACACACCCAGGTAAAGCGGACACCTTCCTTATCTGGTTGGGATTGCTAAAATGGTTTGAGACACTGCTACTTGCTGTCTTTTCCAAGATAAAACTCCCTTACCCCCAACTATGTTGAATGCGCTACCAAAACATTATAGAATCAAGACATATGTGTATTTCTATTGATCGAATAACCTTAAAACAAACTACACAGTTTGAAAAAGTATTTTTATGATATGTACTCTTTGACTGCTAAGCTACAATTGTTTCAGACATAAATGATGAAAATTATTCAAAATTAAATTGTGAGACAATTTGACGATCCTTTTGTCTGACAAGTTGCGGAGATATTGGCTAAGAATCTTAACTCTATGTAGGCCTACGACCAGAATATTTATACTGATATGGAGGAAATATGAGGTTACAAACCAGTATCACACCGCCAGGATTTTTTTTGGTGAGAGCTGGCGATCTAAAATTCGCCACACGCTTATGGCTAATTCACTACTTGTGGTGATGGTCGACATGGTTGACCACACCGGATCTAAGGCGCCACTCTCGCAATAGACTGGACTGACAATGAAGGGGAGGTAGGGGTTTGGATCTCAGTCTGTTGTACTGAGGGTGGTTTTTATACATAGTTTTGTACGCTCCCCCTACGTAAATGTAGGTACACTTCTCCTAAAATTCTACCTTACAAATCCTTAACACATTAAAGTAATTATTAATATATTCGTAGAAGCGGAATAGGTAGTAAACGTGATGTTAAAAAAATTATTGTGGGCCTATTTTAATTAATCCAACGTTAACAAAATTCCTTGAAAACCTCGATGAATAAAGGATAACCTTATTTTAATTTAAAATAGTTTTAAAAAACTATGTACATTTTATGTGAGATCCAAATTTGTTGAAGTAGGCCTAGCTTTATTTTAATGAGAATGACAGGAGAAAGTTGATCCAATATCACGTGATTAAGAAGACTAAATTAGTATGTATATGATATTTAAATATATTAAGGTGGGATAGAAGGGGATGCATGAAAAAGGCCAGTGTTTTCTCTGTTTTTATGGCGAAACATTGTTTTTTGCCAAAATAAATAAACTACTGCTCCAGTAGAAACATAGAGTTTAACTTTCTTCACGTGATGATATCAACAGTTATTAAATATCTGTGAAGGACGTTCTGGAATCTAGCGACAACTTTATCTGTTCATTTAAAAAGTGTGTCATCTAATGCACTTATGTTCATGTAGATATTCAACCACAGTTGATATCACCAGGTGAGGTAAATTGAACTCTAAGTTGTTACTAGAGCAATATTCACAGGGACGCCCGCTGATGGGCCCAGAGTGTCTGATTATTCTTCCCCCCTGAGACTTTGAGATTGTGTAAATATTAAAAATACGCTAATCCCACCCAATAATTTTCTTAACTAGCGCTCAAACAGTTCCCCCAGCCAACAGAGAATTATATAATATAACTAGAGTCAGTTCACGATAGGTTTTTTACCTGGATGACAGTTCAAAAATCATATGTTTAGGTTTTGGGTTGCCAACACTTGTAAATGATCACTGCTTCGTAGCTAAAGTTAGTGGGGGTGCTGCTCCAGAAATTTTTTAGTCTTTGTTTTAAAATTGTGGAAAAGGAAAAAAAAACATGTATAAAAAGAACATTTATTCAGGGACTTGATAAAATCTTAACAAAAAACCAAACTTTTTTAGCTAATTTAACTTAAATTATTCTTCTTGTTTTAATTTGCGCAATAAAGTTCAATAATTTTCTCCTTGATCTCTGGATGACAATTTAGGAAATGTTTCTCCTTTGAAAGTACTGCAAGCGCATTTAGTATTTCCTTTTAATAAAAGAACCGAAAAAAATGAATCAAATAGAAGCACACAGTTCCATACAAAGATTTTTGTATCTTTTTCATAAACTGGGAGATTGCTACTGAAGTACTGACATTAAGATTAAATAATATATATTGTACTACAAAAATAAAGAATCAATTAAAGAAAAAATGAATCATTATATTAAACGTCATCGATAATATCAAGTAGAAATAGGGGGTGCTGTAGTTCCGCAGAGCCTATACACGAGCTGCCACTACTGTTTTGTTATAAATGTTAAGTTTTTTAATTACATGTTATATTTTACATTGAAAATAACGTAAACGTAAGTTTTCGTGCACTGTTACTTAATTTCTAATTATTTCTTTTTACCTAATCTTAAACGATATTTTAAACATAATTTAAAGTACTTATTCTATTTTCATCCTCTGCGTGGGTGCATGATTGTAAATAACTTGTTTCCGTCACGTTCAATCACATGGTTTAAAATCCCTTGTAGCCATTTTGAAGCAATTTTCGCTTGACCTCTTGTGAAATTATGTAGATAACAATGTTTTTAAGTTGAATAAAACGATAAATAAGCTTTGTGTCCGACCTCAAATAAATATATAAATAATATTGGCCAAAATAACTGTGGCCAACAGTTATATCTATACATTACAATACGTTATCCAAAGTGACATATATCAGCTGTTTAATAAACCAATTATTAGCGCCCACCACCTGGCCACGTTCTAAATTAGGGTTGATAGTTTGGCACATGAGCGAGCAATTCCAAAAGAATTTGCCATTCAAATCAAGGTCAAGTGTCCACCCACAAATTTGGATAAATTTGAAATTTTTTTCTTATGTTGTATCTTATTTTCAGGAGACAAGGATTGCCTTAAAAAGCACCTTTTGAGGTTTCAATTTAATAAATTTTTCCGAGAGAGTATCCCCGGAACCCCCTACTTACCGGGGGATTTTCCATACCCCCGTTCTACCCCCACCCCCTGGAGAAAAATCCTACCAGTGACCTTGAATATTTGACTTATTATGACAAAAAAAATTGGATTTAAAAGCGCTAAAAAACACTGGCCTTTCTCGCGTCCCCATCCATCCCACCTTTATGTTTATTTACTAAGATAAAGATGCGGAGTTGAGTAGTATGTGCTGTACTTAGACGCGGCATATACCTCTTTTTATTTACCATCTAGTTTTTCCCACTGTTCCACTAATGACCACCACACCCTTTACCTCCTATCATTGCTTATTACAATATCCTGTTCATAAAAGAAAGCTTCGCCTTATTTCCCCTGTTCTGTATGTATAGACTTAATACTGTTAGCTCACTCTTTCGGTACCTAGCCATATAATCTGTACTGGACGCGGTCAACATTTTTATCTGTGGCTGTGACATAGCTTGAATTTCGGCACATGTACAGACCTATTACTACTAGATTGCTCAAGCCTAGCCATATAATCATTGCAGGATGGGGTCAACATTTTTATCAGTGGCTGTGACATAGCTTGAATTTCGGCACATGTACAGACCTATTACTACTAGATTGCTCAAGCCTAGCCATATAATCATTGCAAGACGCGGTCAACATTTTTATCAGTGGCTGTGACATAGCTTGAATTTCGGCACATGTACAGACCTATTACTACTATATTGCTCAAGCCTAGCCATATAATCATTGCAGGATGCGGTCAACATTTTTATCAGTGGCTGTGACATAGCTTGAATTTCGGCACATGTATAGACCTATTACTACTAGATTGCTCAAGCCAAGTCATATAACCATTGCTGGACGTGGCCAACATTTTTATCTGTGTCTGTGACATAGCTTGAATTTCGGCACATGTACAGACCTATTACTACTAGATTGCTCAAGCCTAATCATATAATCAGTGCTGGACGTGGTCAGCATTTTTATCAGTGGCTGTGACATAGTTTGAACTTATGCACAGGTACAGACCTATTACTACTATATTGTTCAAGCCTAGTCATATAACCATTGCTGGACGCGGCTAATATTTTTTATCAGTGGCTGTGACATAGCTTGAATCTCGGCACATGTACAGACCTATTACTACTAGATTGCTCAAGCCTAGTCATATAATCATTGCTGGACGTGGCCAAAATTTTTACCAGTGGCTGTGACAGTGCTTTAATTTCTGCACATGTACAGACTTATTACTAAAATATTCTTCAAGCATATCCATAGATGCTGTGTCGGATGTGGCCAACACTCCTATTATAGCTCTCTTCCTTGCTCTTTTAACTTGCTATTGCCTCACCCTCCAATACACATGTAAGATGTTTCTGTTCTTAATTTATTAGATCCCAAAATGGGTGCTAGGCAAAAATAAAAAATAAACCTGTATTGGAATAATGATCACTGCTATTACGAAAAACCTGTGAAATAACTACTACGAGCCGTATAGCCCGGAGCTTCTCAACCTATTTTCATCCACGATCCCTTTAGACCAGACACATTATTTCACGACCCTTCATTCAATGTCATAAATGCAATTGGTAGTAATACTGTATATAGTCGATTTACCAGTTTGCGTGAGCCCCGTTTGATGGAACCTTGTTTTGCGCAAACCCTGTTTGAGTGAGAAAACTAAGTAGGTACCTTAAATATAAGTATAGCGATATTATTAAAGAATTATGTTGACTAAAAAATAATGTATGAAAATATAAAAAATGAAAATTTCTTCAAACTTATCATACTAAAATTTGTGTATATATTATATTAACATGCAAAATATAAGTAATAAAATGCTATATAAAAATATATATCAATTGATTTGTAATATCTAATTTTGATATAGCACAGCAAATTTTACTGACGGCTGACAAAGGACAAGAATACGTTTACCTTTAATGGGATGGCTGTGATTGCTTATTCTGACACAATAACTCAAATAGTGGACTAATATTTGTCACTTCTGGCCTCAAAGCGATCTCGATGTTCTCAAGACTTGAACGGTATTTGGTTTTATTTGCTGTCATTGTCGAAAATGCCAATTCGCACAAATAGGTGGTAGGAACTGGCAGAAGAGCTGCCTGCCATCGCTAATTCCGACAGTATTGGAAATTATACTTTAACACCAAGCCAGAGAGTGTTTTAAGTTTTCCCTTGAAAATTCAAGATTGACGTTTGAATCAAATGAAAATTCTGCAAATTCTTCTTGGGATTTCAACGAGAGATGCTTCACATTTCCCATCTCCACGATAAAAGGGTTTTGAATCTATTCTAATAGATTATAGTCTAATTCCAGTAGACAATATTTCTGAGAATTGTTTTACAAGCACACCAAATGATCAATTGTTTTCTTCTTAGTCAAGTCTAAACTAAGTATATTATCAACAATATAAAACTCTGTATATGGAAACATTTCAAATGAGTAATTTTATACTATATTCTTCCGAATGTTTAATTTTTTCATTTTTCTTTCAGTGTAAAAATATTCGTGCTATCGATTTTATTGCAGTTTGTCTTTGAAATGATGGCAGTTAATAACTGGTGACAGTTAATTATTTGCTCGTCCATTACATCAACTGGCTCCACAGTCTTATTTTTAAAAAAAATTGGTAAAAGGGACGTTGACAAAATTATATTTATGTTATTATTTTAACATTTCAAGCCTCATGTTTCAGTTCCATTAATGAATCATTAAATAATTCCAATATATTGATCGTTAAAAATTAAAAATAGATTTACACACCAATAATTATGTTCCTACGATAATAATTCAAACAAGAAAGAAAGTCTTGACCAAAAGAGGAACTAATGTTGTTTAGTGCAGGGCTGCCATCTGTGAGCTGACATACTAAACTAAATCTGTCTATAGAGGAAAGGTGCTGATGGCTCTACAGATAATAATGAGTTTTTTATTTATTATTTTATAAACGCAAACATAACTGCTTTTATTTTACGTTTGTATTGAAACATTAAGCTAGACTGAAAGAATACGGAAGCTTAGGTCAGCATTTTTTCAGTTATTATAGCAAAATTATTTTTAGTTAGGATAAATAATATATTTATTCCTTCAGTATTTAAGTTTAGTTTAACTTTCTACACATGGTAATTTCGACATTTCTTGGCTATATGTCATGAGTATGATGACGACATTTGATGATAAACTTTTTAAACGAAGAGAAAATGTTTTGTTTAAATTACGCGATGCCCATGATAAACAAGGACTGTTGAATTTACTATGTGTAAAATACTAATCTAATTTTTTGTTTAAATGAATAACTATTTTATTTTACTGGACCAGAAAAATCAGTTATATTCAAAACTACAAAATTTATAACTTTAATTCCCGTTCTTGGTCCACCCAATTAAGGGTTGGAATGTAGATAACGTGAGAAAAGGCCCATTTCCAACAGTCTTTATAGCAACACTTTTTTGGCAAAATAAAAAAAACATTGGTTCAGTAATAATATAAAGTATAATATTCTTAACAAGTTGATATCAACAGTTGTTGAATATCTGTCTTGAATATTGTGGCATTAGACGACCAACTTTTTAAATGAAGAGAAAAAGTTGTTAAATTCCAGAACCTTCTTTACACATATCCAACCACTGTTGATATCACCGTGTTAAGGAAATTATACCATATGGTTCTACTGGATAAATATTTAATTTATTTTGGCCAAAAATGCTTTGCTCTAAAAACTGCAAAAACATTGAGATTTTATCTTGTCCCCTACATCCTCACCTTAAATATCATTACTACTATTATTATTACCACCACGTCTTACTACCCGTTCGGGTTATACGCACTTACGCTAATGTCTAATGGTAGGGTGATTGTGAGATGAAATGGAGGGACCTACAGTTTAACGTGGGATCCGAACCACGGTGGAGGCCTGGCATTCTCCACATTCACAATTTGGGATTAATACACGTCTTGTCAGAGGTGAAGGGAGGGTTTGGTAATCAGATAAATCTGTGCTGGGACCGAGGATTGAACCCCGGACCCCTAACACAGAAGTCTGACACCTTACCCCTATACCACCAGGTCACCCACTTTAAATACACGGGCTCATGTGAGACCTAGAGTAATAAAGGAATAGTGTAGGTAAAAACATTTTAAAAAACACCAACTTGTATGCAGTCAACGTTGACAATGCTTTAACATATTATTAGATCTATTTCTTGGTATTGATTATATATAATGAAAGGGGCATTTTTAGATAACACGACTTGACGTATGAATACGTGAAAGTAGATTTATTACTTTTTCTAGCTATGGCATAAGGCCCTTTCTATGAAAATTGCCCTGTAAATCTTGTAAATAAGCTAAAACTTGCACAGATCTCAAAAGCTATAGTTAATCGTTAAGTATCAGTTGATGTGCTCTTAGATAAGTTAGTTTTTAGGTCTCACGATAGAAGAAGCTTTGAACACTTAGACATAAGGGTCAATATCACATTGTCTGATGATAGGAGAGGTCAGAGTTTTAATCCAGCCGAGTGTACTGAGTTCTTATTCTTTTTCTAAATCGTGTTACAAATTTCTTCCACAAAAATGCAGCTATTTACTACCTTATGTGTCAAGTACTTTACTCCTCCTTACCCCTTTAGCGTAAATATATTGGTAACCCAGTTTTTATAGTTGCAATAGTAATAATAAAAACCTTTTTATTTCCTCAAATTAAATGAGGGATTCTATTTTTACACCTAGCCTCTTATTAATAATGCATGAACATATATATGTAAGATTAATATAATAGTTAAAACCTAATTTATAATAAGTCTACAAAAATAGAATTATAAATTAAACACACAACTCTTCAGAGTGCACATTTATGAACATACTAAAAATGAAATAAATCAAGAAATCTAAGTAAATCTTAGAGAAAAAAAATATTAACAAACACAATTATTGTACCACACAGGTTTATCTATGATAGAAAATAGTTTAATAATATTAATTAATTAATCAATTAATTAATTAATTTAACACCACATCTTACTACCCGTTTGGGTTATACGTTTAAGTACTATTTAATATATCGATTTAGGAATTGTAAAGTTTGAGTTTAGAGGAAGTGAGCCAGCATTTGCGTTGACTGAAAGTGGAAAATCGCAACCACTTCACCCAACCTATATTTGAACCTCAATCTCCCCATCCTTGGTAGTCTAGCTCAACACGAAACTAGGGTGCTTGCTAACTACGCCACTGAAACGGGTAATTTAATAATAAATCATGCCTATAACAGCTATGATTATGATTACTAGCTATATAAATTAAGATTGGAAATACGTGGACGTAAGAAAATATATGTATTGAAGTTAGGAAAAAAATATGCATTTTTTTTATAATAGCTCTAATTCTATCCCGACAAGTTGGAAAACGAAGTGAAATGGTAGTGTGAAAATAAATCTAACGAAGAGAGCAAAAGAAAATAGATTGAAAGACACGAAGAAACGAAAGATATCCACTTTGTTTACCCAATATTCATCAGTATAATTAAATGGGAATATCTCTGAGAACGACTTTAATAAAATTAGTAAAGGAAAGTTTATTTTTGGAAAGAGAAAGTATAAGAGAATTACGTTCGTTTCGAAAACACTTAGAGGGTGTTGGCAAACAACTTACTAAGTCTCGTTTTTATTTTAAAGTATTAATATTTAGCACCGTGTCTTACTACCCGTTCGGGTTACACGCTTTAAATACTAATTACGTTATTGGATTAGGAATTGGGAAGGTTGAATGAGAGGAAGTGAACCCGAATTTGCGTGGATGAAGAGTGGAAAACCATTTAGGAAAAACCACCCCCAGTTCACCCGATCGAGATTCGAACCTCGATCTCCCCGTCCTCAGAAGTCATGCTCAACACGACAAGCGCGTTAGCCAACTACGCCACCGAGGCGGGTTCTTTATTTTATTTTATATGTTTATATTTATTTTATATGTTTATATTAGTGAAGAAGAATGGTGATTGCTATATATCAAATAAATTTGCCCTATAAACGTGATGTATGCTTCCAAATATGACTTAAAACCTATAAAAGTCTACCCATAAATGTCAAAATATGCCCTGAAATGTTAAACAACGCTATAAAATATAGTTATGACATCTTCAAACATAACTATACTGTCAGAGGTTGAATGAAAATCTTAGATTAGTTTAAATATTAGAATAGTATTAAAAAAACATTCGATGTCATAATATTATTTATTTTCCATTAAAAAACCCACTACTCAATTAATAGTCATTATTAATTTAATAATATTTTGTAAAACACGATTTACAATTATCCAATTATAGTTTAGAATAAAAGTTTTGACATTTTTTTTTTTAATTGGCACTATAATATTTAAACGTTCTTTGAAATTAATATGACCTACATTTTCAAAAGCCTTAAGTTTGTCATTATATTCAAAACAATAAATACCAATTTGTAATAAGGGCAGTGTTAATAATATACAGTAGGCCTACACGTCCAGATTATAATTAATTTAGATTTATAATAAATATATGACATTTCATAACCATCATCGATTAGATCGATTAGTATGGCACAGATTTTTTTAAATCAAAAATGAAAAATGATCAACATAATGAAATTAAAAATGCTAAAAAGTAACTTAAGATTTGCAAAAAAATTAACCAAATATGTTAACAAAAACTTGGAAATAATTTACATGAAAAAATCAAACAAACCCTTTCACAAATTGAAAGTTGAAACTAGAACATGCAGTGATAAACCTTTAGCAAATTAACTTTAGTATTCGCTTAACATAGGCATTGATTTATAAATACCTACTTTTGAGGCAATGGATATTCCCCCCCCCCCACCAAAATCTGTCTTGCTTGGTTGTGGTTGCATTGGTTGTTCCTACCAAAATGTAAAGAGTGTAAAAAGTTGAGTTGAAAACTACATTATCATGTCCTTCTGAAAACTGTGGGGGGAAGAGTACATTTAAAAAACATAACAATAGTTAAACTTACACGCCTGAATATAGCCACAAACATGAACATTTGACCTAAAAGTCCAAAATTAGATTTTTTTTTACCAAATGACCTATAACATAATACATTTTCTCAACCAGGGGATCTCAAAGAGAGTTTTTGAACACATGGACATTGTCTCTAACGTACAAAAATAAAGTCATCAATATTCGGGTTCTGTTGATTGTTAATGCCATTTATATACTTTTGAACCCTCTTCAATGGCCGCATGGTCTAAGACGCTACTCTAATAGTGTACTAGACTGCCGTTGATGGGGAGATTGAGGTTCGAATTTCAGTCGGTTGTACTAAAGATTTTTTTTTTACAATATGGTTTTTAGCTCTCGCTATCTCCATGCAAATATGGGTACACTTCCTCTAAATATTACCTTCCTAATCTATAAAGAAATTAACGTGCTTAGTTCATAAGCTCTCAACCCGAACGGGTAATAAGACTCGGTGATAAAAAATACATCTTATTTTTTTAATAACCAGTTTGGGCTACTCGTTTATGTACTAACTACTCTAAAGTGTTAGGAAAGAGGTAAAATTTAATTTAAAGGAAGTGTACCAGCATTTACATGAAAGGAGGGTGGAAAACCATTTAGGAAAAAACCCAGCCTCAGTAGAACCATCCAAGATTCAAACCTTGATCTTTTTCGTCATCGGCAGTCAAGTATTTTAAGAGAGTGACACCTCAAACAATTTGACCCCCAAAGTGGATTTCAAATAATATATTAAATAGTAAAATATAACCTGTCTTGAGATATCCTCATTTATAAATATGACATAAGAAAGTACCAATATTAATTCAGATAAAAACATATACTACCTTATTTGTTAATACATTTTTAGCTGGTTGATTTATCTAATTACAGAATTCAATCGTAAATATCACAGCCATTTAAGCTAAAATAATTTAAAAATAACGTCTTTACGAAGAAGTGATGAAGCAAGAACTAATTAATTAGTAGAATACTTGTTGAATTATTTCCCTCGTATAAAATAAATGAGCCAGGAAAAGTAATTAAATGATAAAACAACGAAGATAAACAGGTTACTCTGGAAATAAGTATCATTAAAATAGTAAACAAGCATTAGAAAGAGGTGAAAAATAGGTTTATTTAAAACAGATGAACTAAAATTATTATGGTGTAAATCCTTATAAAAAAGATATTAAAAAGTAAGCACTATAGAAATAAATAAAGGATTAAATTCGTCTAGGGAAAACGATGTTATATACTTAACTACCAGTTTGATCCGTTCTTTGCCCGATTAAGCATTAACAAAACAAATTAAATTGATAACGTTCAATGTTCAGTTACCCACTTTTTGATAGTTCCTCGTTGTACAAGCCTGGTGCTGCTATACTAATCACAAACCAATCATGGTGACTAATCAATTAAAGTATAATAATGTCTGAGAGAAAATATTAGCTCGTCCACAAACTGAGTGCAAAAACCAACGTAATTCATTAACAGCGCAATATTTACCTAAGCACGATCGTAAAATAAGAAATATGTTGGAAAAAAGGGCTTAAGTTTACCAAAGAGCATAAATTAAAAATATATTTACTAAAGAAACATATTGAATAATAGGCATCATGCTATAGCAAAGAGCTTCCCATGCCCCAAGCTATGCTACCAGGATTTGTTTACTTTAATTTCTATGATAGGTGCTAATTATTATTCCCTCTATACTTAGCTTTGCTATGGCAATGCCAATATATCCACTTTAAGATATGATTTAGATTTTGTGTTATTTTATTTTTAGTTTTTTTTGTTTGCTTGCACAAAATTAAGTTTTTATATTTAATTAAGAAGTTTTTTTCTATTGGCTATTTCCTGCCACCGGTTTTTAAATTTTAAACTCTCAAGATTTTAAAAACTCAGCAAATCTAAACATTCTTTCGTGCCAAAAAGAAGATTTTTTAATAATTTTGTAAATATTTTAAGCTATGGCCCAACTACTTTTTCATTTCCCAAATTCCCATTTTGAAATTTTAAGAGTTATTTGATTATCTTAAATGATTTATCTACGTGATTCCCAAATTTAAATTTAAACCACACAAATAAGTATTGTTCTATTAGTTGTAGAAACTACAAGCTATTCAACTACGCAGGCTTCAATTTTGAAACTACTCACTTGATTGGCCGCATGGTTTAAGGCTCTACTTTCACAATAAAATAGACTGCTGGTGAAGGAAAGATCGTGGTTCAATCCCACTTGGATGTACTGAGGGTTGTTTATCCTAAATGGTTTCCCACTCTCTCCCTATTCACGCAAATATGGTCAAACTTCCTCAAAATTCACCTGTCTTCAATCCTAGCCCATGAGCATAGTTAGTAAATAATGGACAATAAAACGGGGTGGTAAAAATAATAATTGAAATTTGATAATTATGTTAAAACGTCATTTTTCTCTGCGGGAAAGTATATTGACTTATATATAAAAATTACATTTTATATCACATCAAAAATTTGTTTTTATATTAGTTTTAGGAATTTTGAGAGGACCCCATTTCCCATTTACTCCTTCATTTTTAAACTTAATGGTCAGATCTTGATGGTTGCTTGGGGGGATTCTTATACCCGACTGACAAATTTAAATCTTCTACCACACCCAAACCTAGTTTATCATTTTGGTTTGGGGAATTTTGAGACCCCCTTACCTAACCTTATTTCATCAGACCTCCTTTCTAAATATTAAACATTTCCTACTTATTTTGTTTTCGGAGTAATTCCTTTACATTCCAGAAAATTTCAATTTTCTACTTCACATAAAAGATTTTATTTTTATTTATACTTAGAACCCTCCGCAACTTCCCTATTTTCCCCATTTAAAATTTGTAGTATTTTATATTTGGTGTGGTATTATTATTATTATTATTATTATTAGCACCACGTCTTACTATCCGTTAGGGTTATACGCATTTACGCTAATGTGTAATGGTAGGGTTATTGTGAGATGAAATGAAGGACCTACAGTTGAACGTGGAATCCGAACCACGGTGGAGACCTGGCAGGGTTTTTATTAATTTCTTGCCAAATTACAGTTTGTTATTTCAATGAAAAGTAGTTGTTTCTTTTATTTTTGGAAATTGTAGCCTCCCATTTAAACAACTCCTTAAAAATTCTGAATTTTAAAACAAATATGGCTATATGGTGTCGTCCTTTTACCTGTCTGCCAAAATTAAATTTTCAACTGTGCCTAAAGGTGTTTTATTATGTTTTTAAACTCCCACCAGCTCCTCCCATGATTCCCAAAGTCCCAGTTATTTAACATTTTCAGCCATTAATAATTATTTGGAGTGGTCTTTATACCTACCTGATGAATTTAAGTTTTTTTAAATCATACTTGGAAGTAGTTGTTTACTCTTAGATTTTGATTTTGAACCCTCCTAAACATTTACACCAATGCGCCCTCAAAAATTTCAAATTTTAATGTTTATCTGATTATCTTAAGCTGTCTCTTTTTCTCTGTTTTTTTTTTTAATTTCTACCTCAATTTTTTGTTTCTAATATGGGCCGTTCATTTCCAGAAGCCCTATTTCGAAATTTCCCAATTTAATATTTTCTGTTTGTTTACGTGAGGCAGTTCTTCTTCCTTACTGTCAAGTAAAACTTCAAGCTTATAGGCCCAGGGGGTGACGAAGTACGGTGAAAAGTGAGTCAGTAAGTCCAACCATTTTAATTACCATTCTGTACCATCTTAAGGGATGATATTTAAGTAATCCTCAAAAACATCTCATACTATTCTAGAAGGGAACCTTCATTTAAAATTTCAAGAATTTATGTCCGCTGTTTCAAACGATACAACTGTCTATTTTAATTTTTTTCAAACGATCCCCCACCACCACCTTTTACCCTTTAGAGTTCAAATTTCACAATACCCCATCTTCTATCTTACCCGCGGTCTAAAAGTAGCCTCACGCGGAATTTCAAGTTTTAATAGGTCCAGGTGTTGGGGATATAATTACGGTGATGAGGGTGTGAGTGAGTCAGTGTTGCCTTTTATTACATTTATAAAGTATGACGTAATCGTTTATAATATATTATTGTATTATAGACGTAATAATCAATTCAAAAATCAATTTTAACGCACTTCTAAATATTCTTTCCTTAAAGAACCAAAAATATTATTTTGGTAGCCATATCAAACTCTCTTCATGTATATATTTTGAACATAATTTTTAGAGAATATTTAAACACTAAAAAATGTTTAAAACTCAGTATTTTAGATTAATTAACAATTTGTTTTCCCAAAAACCAAGTCTAGAATAGTTTTATTTAGTGCCACATCATACTAACCAATCGGGTTATACGCTTCTGTATTAATTAAAGTAATGGTTTGGAATAAATTACCCTCAGCACACTCCACTGGGACTCGAACCTCAACCTCTCTATCAAAGGCAGTCCAGTCTGAGATTGACACCTTAGACTATGTGGCCACTGGAGAGGGTTACCTATTTATTGATATTTTCTCATAACGTTGCTAAAGTTTATTTGAATATCGCATACAAGAAGAGCCGCGCGCAGTTTCTCCCGTTAATTCAGCACTGTGATAATGGAAACCCACATTTTACTAAAGATAGGTGACCTGGCGGTCTAGGGATAATGTGTCAGACTTCTGTGCTGGCGGCCGGGGTTCAATCCTTGGTCCCGGCACAGATTTATCTGATTACCAAACCCTTCCTTCACCTCTGACAAGACAACTTGTGAATGTGAGGAATGCCAGGCCTCCACCGTGGTTCGGATTCGACGTTAAACTGTAGGTCCTTCATTTCATCTCACAATCACCCTACCATTTCACATTAGATTAAGTGCGTATAGCCCGAATGGGTAGTAAGACGCAGTGATAATAGTAATAATATTAAAGATACAATTTTCTACAACGCAAAGAATTCAACCAGTGAACTTTGGCTTAGCAGGCTGACATGCCATGAATATGTTCACTATGCCGATATATTCAATCGTTGTCAAAAATTACACGTTAAATATCTTAAAAACTCTCCTAAGTGACTCAATGATATAAGGCGTCACTATCATGCTAGACTGGACTGATGATGACTGGAAGATCGGGGTTCGATCCTTTGGGTGAACTGAGGGTGGTTTTCCCTAAATGTTTTTCCACTCTTCCTCCATGCAAATACGGGTACACTTTCTATCAATTAAATCTTCCTAATCCTTAAATCATTAGGGTAATTTGTACACAGGCGTATAATACAAACTGTTAGTAAGACGTTGTGCTAAAAAAAAATAGACTAATATTTATATATATATATATATATATTATATGATGTATATGATTTTTTATAAAATTGCTTTTATATATATAAGCAATTTTATAAAAAATCAGTAGTTGCGCTACCAACTTAATTAAGGTCTGAGCCCTCTTCTGGACTATTGTCAAATGGGGCAAGACAAGTCATCCTGTAGATCCCGCTTGGGGACTCGAGGAAATCTCGTATTATTCCCAAACAACTCTGGCAGAGCCAACTTTTCAGGAAATTGGTTGGTCGGACTCTGGAGCCATTCTCCCCACTCGACTGTTATGACGGGATCAACGTTGAAAGAGGGGGGTTACAGGGGGGGGGGATAAAGTAGCCGTCCACAAACTGCCCCTGAGGCAAGAAGTTTTCGATGTATTCTCTTCTTCTTATTCTTCTTCTCGAAAGCTATTAAGTTTATATCTGGCTCGTGGTAACCACAGGCGTTATCGACATCCTTCGTGGTCCCCTCCCCCAACCAACCCCTCTGCACTGCCATGTTTACACCTCTAGGGAAAATATCACCAAGTTCTAGAGACAAAACACCTTATAGAGGACCGGCTTCGGTGGCTGAGTGGGCTAAAGCGGTGTTTATCAAAGGGTGGTCTGCAGTGACCTATAAAAGGGTCCACAGGATATCATGAAGTTTAGTAGTAGTAGTAGTAGTAGTAATAATAATAGTAATAATAATAAATTAAAACCAGCTTTGGTGGCCGCGTGGTCTAACGCGTTACTCTCGTAGTAGATTTGACTGCCGATGACGGGGGAGATCGAGGCTCGAATATCATTCGGATACACTGAGAGTATTTTTACTAAATGATTTTCCACTCTCCCTCCACACAAATGAGATTACACTTCCACTTAATATAGCCTTCATAAGCCCTAAAAATATTAGCGTAGTTAGTAAATAAGCGTATAGCCCAAACTTAACGGGTAGTAAGACGCAGTGCTAAAAATAAAAAAAATAAACTAAATAATGTTGATCACATAATATAATAAAAATATTTTAAATGAAAAAAATTTTATATTTCATTTATTTTTGGTGTTTAACGTAAACTTTTTGGACCTACTGATTGTATCAGTACATGACATATACGAGGAATTGAAACAGGGACCCATAGTTTAATAGACAGACACGCTAAATACTGAGCTAAGGTGTTGGACCAAACATATTAAATATGAAATATTCATACTATACTGTAATTCTTTTATCAGGAGACACAAGTCATGTGGATAAGGTGGTTTGTGGTAAACTAAGGTCAACAAACCTGAACAATAATTATTTACTCTAAATAAATATGTTTAGAATTTTAAAATAATCAAAATAACAATTAATCACTAATTAAATCTAACTATATATATTTCTTAAATGTATCATTTATTGACTTAATTTTCGTCTTGTATTTGTAAAATGGAATTGCCTGGAAATAATGTTTTTCCTGGATACATTTCAATGCACCCCCAAACCTCTAAACCCTAACCCCCGCTTATCCAGGACTCTGGTGGCCCCCAGGGCCCATAATTTCCACTTGGTGGTCCTATATCCCCAAAATTTGAGAGACACTAATCTAAGTTATCACTTTCGCCATATACCAGACTGCAGATGACCAGGGAATTGGGATTCAAATATCAATCAAATGTACTGATGTTATTTTTTTCCTAAATGGTTTTCCACTCTCCATCCAAGCCAATGTGAATATACTACTTCAAAAATACAGCCTTCCTCATCCCTAGCATATTAGCGGATTTAGTAAACATACATATAGCCCGAAAGGTTGGTAAGACGCAGTGATAAAAAATTGGTATGAATAAATTACTTCACGTTTTCAAATTTACATTAAAAAACATTAAAAAATTGTATATCTAATTGAAATGTCCCCTTTAAGGGCTATAGTAAATAAAACCGTTCGTATATATCAAAATAATATGAGAGTTAAGGCTTTTTTATTAAATAATTTTTGTTTTTTATCATAAATATATTCCCAAACAATAGTAGCTGAAAGCAGTGGCTTGGCTGTAGGCGGAGAGTGAAATAATTACGAAGAAAAGTTTATCTATGAAATCACTTCAATGGTGGCTGGCTCTCAACAATAATTAGGGTCTAATTTAGTGTACACAATAAAGCTCTCATATTCCATCTTAAGGGCCCGGTCAATGGTCGTAGGAAGTTAAGAGTCGCTTCAGCGCCAGCCCCCAATTGACGGTAACTGAAGAAAGCAATTGAGTTTTACCTTGTCTCTGTGGCTCAGTCAAATC
>CABFVX010005458.1:0-30494 GCA_902151425.1 Timema shepardi
CCTCCATGTTCTTCTGTCCTACCCTGTGAAATGGTTAAACTGTTAAATTGTCCTCCAATCCACGTGTTTTACTTCTATAAGCCTCCGTGTTCTTCTTTCCCCTGAAAAGTACGACCGGTTCAATCTTCCTTTGATCAGAGTGTCTTAAAGCCCAATCTAACCCTGGGTCGCGATGTGTGTCGGTGAGACGGAGTGACGTGTGTGGTGGATCAACTAGGTCCAACCCAAGCCAAGCTACAGTTAGCTCTCAAATCTTTGCCATGGTAACGGGACTATACCAGCCAACACGGTGACTTACTCCTCAACACGCGCGGTACAGTACACACAAACATAAAACAGAGCACTACACCCTCCTCGGGGGGACACTTCTGGTCCGAAATTAACATCACGAGGTGGTTGTGAGCTCCAACTTTATCCGACTGGAGAGAGGGTGGATCACGACTGCACTGGAGGAAAACCATCCCCAAGGAAGTTGAGCTTATTGTTTACCCGTCCTCACAGGTTAGAGTGCCAACCATTCACCTAATACCCGAACGGGTAGTAAGTCAGGGTGCTAATAATACTAATAATAATAATAATAATAATGTTTGGTTACAATTGTATGCGTGGAAGAGATTCAATCATTATTAGTCATACAATGACAAGTTGAACTCCGATTAAAACAAAAATTGAACGAAATATCTTTGTTTTGAAAGTTTAATCTATCAGCATCGGTGGTCAAATGGTCTAGCACGTCACTCTCATGTTACACTGGATTGCTGGTGACGGTAAGATCGTGTGCTCGAGCCCTGGTTGGGTGTACTGAGGTCATTTTTTCCTTAATTGGTTTTACACGCTCTAGCCAGGTAAACGTTGATTCATTTCATCTCAAATTCTTCCTTCATCAACCCTAATAATTAATAAGCGTAATTAACATATGCGTGCAGTCCGAAGGGGTACTAAAACGTGATTTTTTTTTAAAGAAGGGGGTCTTGATCAAATGTATTTATAGATGATACTATATTTTTTTTAGCACATGAATTATTTCAAAATAAATAGGCCTATTAAACTTTTAGCTTTAAATACATAAAACAATATTTTTAAAGAAAACTTTATTTTTGTTGGTTGCACTAACCATTCATAAATGTCCTATGTAAGCAATAATCGTGTGAATATCCGTCATACATTTCGTGTTGGTTAACATCGTTATTTTGATACAAGTTTATATATCGAATCAAGTACGAAAACATGGTTCGTGAGTCTGTGGCATTACTGCTGATGAAGTGTGTCGAGCTGAATTTTCATGCATAACGGTCACCTTGTCTTGTACGTGAACTAATAACAATGAACGTTTGATGTCGGCCGAACTGTTAACATGCTCTAAACAGCTTCAACTAACGCTACCGGACCAAGAGTGACGTCGCAACCAGGCCATCCAACATATGGTGAAATCGTGGCTATACGATGGTAGGTTTGGAGCATTGATTCATTTATATATTCAAAACATTAAGCGATTTCTTTAGAGCAGTGGTCGGTAAACTACAGCCCGCAGGCCATGTACAGCCTCACTGCCTGTTATTGTACGGCCCGCGAGCTAAGGCCTCTTTCAGGCGATACGACTCCTCGCCGTGCGCTGGGCTTAGAAATAAGCGTGGGCGTCTATGGAGGACTTGACACGGTACTGTGTACGGCCACGGCGTAAATGGCGTGAAATATACACGGAGCTAAACGTAAATGTTCAGACTTGCCGACTTTCCGCCGTCCGCTCACAGTTCAGTACAACATGGGCAACTACAGTAACCCCACCCCGTAACTTCTTTGGTGCTGACTTATGACAGCCAACATTTAGGTATATACCTAAATTGTGGCCGTCAGAAGTGACAGCTGCTAAACACATGTTTTTTCAGATCATATGGTCTGGCGTATGGATACATAATTTGGT
This sequence comes from Timema shepardi, assembly GCA_902151425.1. Lineage (NCBI taxonomy): Eukaryota > Metazoa > Arthropoda > Insecta > Phasmatodea > Timematidae > Timema > Timema shepardi. The sequence goes on from CABFVX010005458.1 coordinate 1,922, forward strand.
CTGGTAACTTTTCAAAGCTTTCAGCTGTCAGTCAGCACCAAAGAAGACACGGGGCTAGTGTAGATAGAAGAGGATCACAGAAGTATTGTTCTCTTGTTCGTGTATTTTAAAATATGTTTTGATTCCTGGATAATGGAGGGTTGTGAGGTGGATGAAGAACTATTCATAGCCCTAGTATCAAATAGAGCGACTCTTTGGGATGAAATCCTATAATACTACAAGTCACGAACGGAAACGACACAAGAGCGTGGAGGGGAGTGTTCAAGGAACTCAACCCGAACCTAGAGGAACTGTTTTTTTTTTTGTTTTTTTTTGAAAATTTAAAGGATGAACTCATTTCCTGAATCGTGAACGCTTTTTACGTTTTATACACTTAATAGTAGATATTCAACAATTTCTCGTGACTGTTTAGGGTGGCATATCGAGAGCAAGCAGCGAGGCTGCGTGAAGCCGAGTCATGATTGTTCATGATCTCACCAAATTTTCGGCGGCGCGTCCTTTTTATACACGGCCCACGGCGAAACGTCGGTTGATAGTGGCCTTAAGGGTAATTTTCCGATTAAATTCGTGATAAAATCATAAAAAAAATAGCTGTCAGTATCCATAGAGTAGTGCTAATGTGACGCAGGCATGCCTATTCGTTTGCGTATTGCCTATAGCCGCTTTCGAACCACATGTGTAGAGGCAGAGACCGTTTGTTGTACTCTGGTCACCAAGGATATAATCTGACAGTGTCAAAAGTACCACGAGTTTCTCTCAGTCGCAATATCTATTTTAGAAATAGTTCCATACTTCTAGTTAGTTACCCAAAAAATCTGTTTGTACACAATTATATTCTGTATTTTGTTAATAAAAAAAGTGTTGGTTTTGTTTTCTATCTTATGTATCAGAAAAATATCCTCAATATTACCTCTTGGCCCGCAAAGGCATATTTATTATCAGCCGTTCTCAGAACAAGTTTGCTGACCCCTCATTTAGACAACGAGCCCACCGCTGTACACGATTTTTTGATGAGAGTTTATACACCTTGGATGAGGCTTGGAGTTAAAATCTTTGAGAATATTACAAGGGAAGCCACAATTTCAGAAAACGACCATTTCTTTCAAGAGCAATTTTTATAAAAGTGAAGGAGGTTACATATTGATAAATTAGGTTACATACCGCCTTCCAAGATCGAACCGGTGTCCCTTAACATGTCACTCAACCAATCTTTTTGGGTATGCAAACTAGTATTACTATTTATAAGGGTATTTTGCTAGAATTCACTTAATTTGAGGACTTCGACAAGACTATTTATTATTATTAAAGGACAATATATTACTAATTTTATATAACTTTATTGTAAAATCAATGAATTTTAATTTTTAGAAGGCAAATTTTGCAGGAACTATACAATAATTTCCAGAAATAAATTTAAGCAATAAACTTTTTGTTAACATGTTTAAAACATCTTTGGAATGTGAGGAATGCCAGGCCTCCACCGTGGTTCGGATTCCACGTTAAACTGTAGGTCCTTCATTTCATCTCACAATATTTCATCTCACAATCACCCTACCATTACACATTAGCGTAAGTGCATATAACCCTAACGGGTAGTAAGACGTGGTGCTAATAATAATAATAATAATAATAATATGTTTAAATACTAATTCTGTTTTAAACTGATAATCATAAGTCATAACATTTATGTAGACGTGCTCTTTCTAATTTTGTTCACAAAAGTTTTTATTGGAATCGATGTAATAACTTATTATATTTTCTTTTTTTTTCTGCTTGTTCCCATAGCTGAGTGACTGATCATAGATATCGAGCACTGGTCTAGCCCGGGTGCAGTTACTATTTTGTAGCATCGTGTCTTACTACCCATTTGGGTTATACGCAAATGGTTTTAGGGATTTGTGAGGCTGTTTTTAGATTAAGTGTACCCACATTTGCGTGGAGGAAGAGTGGAAAACCATTTAGGTAAAAACTCCTTCAGTAAACAAACTTAACTTGATCCTCTACAGTTTATACTATGTTGCCATCTTACTTCTTCCAGAGGTCGAATGGTCTAAGGTGTCACTCTCTTGCTAGACTAGCCTGCTAAAGACGAGGAGATTGGAGTTCGAATCCCGGTTGGGTCTACTAAGGGTACTTTTTTTCCCTAAATTGTTTTACACTCTCCTTTCAAGAAAACGTGGCTCTGAAATGCTTCCTTCCTCATCCCTAACCCACTAGAGTGATAATTATATGCAAATAACCTGAACAGGTATTAAGACGGTGTGATAAACAGTGATATCAACAAAGGTAAGATTATTACATGTCAAGGTAAACGGAGGATAGATCAAATAATTTAGTTCAGTGTGTAAGTCGTATGCTTTTGCACATTAAATAACCAATTGAAATAAAAAATCTCTTGTTTAGATTTTTTACAGGTTTTTATTTTAACTCGCCTACGCGGCGTCAGTGACACTTTTTTCGCAAAGCGACAGGTAGCAAAATAAAAATGATAGATTCAAATCGAGTTGACCCGCATGGCATTTTCGGTGTTTCGATGAAAGTGTTACAACATTCTCACTATCATATCAATTGAGACATCACTGTGTCATGTGTGTGTGGTGTATGTGATCTCCCTGTAAGAACATTGTGTGAGGTAGTGCGCCCTTAAAATAGTGAAACAGAAAACACGGATAAACAAGCCAGGAAAACAAAAGAAGGGTGGCTAACGTGATATAAATAACCTTAAGTGACCAAAATATGTTTCAATTTGTATAGAAATCATTTTGTTTGTAGAGTAAATAAATCAATTGCAACTTTTTTTAAATCAAGCTAAAAAATAAAAATAAATGTTTTACCTTCTTTGAGCAAGCAACTTTTTGGAACTTAATGAGTACAAATTTATTTGTATCTAAAGTGAGTTACTGCTTCACCCCTTGTCACCCTCACAAACCAATTCTCAGAAATGAGCAGTTATTTTAATGTTTGACTTCTTGATTTCCTACTGACCTACCTTAATCACTTATTAATACCGACTGGTCAGTTTCCGCGCACACACGCACACGCACACACACACACACTCAAGCAAGAGTTTAGCTTAGGACGACGAGACCTACAGTAGCCCCATGACTTCTTTGGCGCTGACTGACAGCTCACAACTGACAGCTAAAAGCTTTGAAATGTTACCAGACTAAATTGTGTATCCCTACGCCAAACCATATGATCTGCAAAAACGTGTTTAGCAGCTGTCACTTTTGACGGTCAAAATTTAGGTATATACCTAAATGTTGACTGTTAGAAGTCAGCTGTGAGCTGTCATTAAGCACCAAAGAAGCCATGGGGCTACTGTATTTTTAATAGCGTAAGTTAATTTTGAAAAGTGTCAATATTAAAATTTAAAGGCGGCCTTACGCCAGGGCAACAAGAGGCAATATGTAGCATGTTAATATTGCCTTCTGATTCCTATGCGACCTTGCTACAAAAGTTGCTTGTTGCCTTTCCACCGGCAGTAGGTTCAGAGGCAAGAAAACCGTGCGACTCAGCGTATTGTTCGTTGTATTCCGTAACCCTATTTAGAGTTTTTTTATTGCTTCTAGTGCATAATTTCAATATTTCGAGATGGAATGGTCAAATGAGAAAACTCTGAAGTTTATTGACATACTTTGGGATCACCGATTAATTGATTAAAAAACAACTAATAGAAAGTGAATGTTTTCTAAAAAAAATTGTCAGAACTATGAATAGTATATTGAAAATTAGTATCCATATGAAAAAATCTGAAATAATGGAATTGCAGGTTGTAATAAGTTAATTTATCAGATTAGAATGAAATATTACAATCATTTTCTCAATAAATCCCGTTATAAACGATTTTAATGTGAAAGTAAACGTAGAATGTTTTTCAAAATCATTATTATCATCATTATCATTATTATTAATATTATTATTATCATTATTATTATTATTATTATTATTATTAGCACCGCGTCTTACTACCCGTTCGGGCTGTACACACCTACGCTAATGGCTATTGGTAGGGTGTTTGTGAGATGAAATGGAGGACCTACAGTTTAACGTGGGATCCGAACCACGGTGGAGGACTGGCATTCACAAGTTGTGATTAATACACGTCTTGTCAGAGGTGAAGGAAGGGTTTGGCAATCAGATAAATCTGTGCCGGGACCGAGGATTGAACCCCGGACCCCAGCACATAGGTCTGACACCTTACCCCTAGACCACCAAGTCACCAATCAATTTGTTTTCATGGTTGCCTATTAATTGTTACTAGAGTGATGTTCATGGTGAATAAACGTTATATGTGAATTATTGAGAGATAATTATAATCAATGTAATATCGTATTGTTGTATTCAAGATAATTAATTCAATAAATAAATAAGCAGTATTAGAATGACTGTGACGTCTCAAATTTAAAGAAGAAAATAAATAATCTTCGTACCCAATTACATCGCGAACCCAAAGGCCAGACAAAAACTACTACTGGACAATCGCAATTAGTTGTGATACGAAATCTTGTCGGGATCAATTTCGTCCTAAAAACACGTGTCTGTTACACCGCCTTCTTCGTCTCCTCCGATTATTTCTCTCTTTGGCAAGAATAAGATAAGCCACCGCCGCGATCGTCGTTCTGGATGACATCTTTATAGCAGACTGGTGATTGGAAACAGAGGCAATTTTGTTGCTTTGGTATGGATACCTTGTATCATCTCCGACATACAACATTGAGTCAACATGTCGCATGCTACGTGTTGCCTCTTGTTGCTTTGGTGTGGATAACCTTGTATCATCTCCGACATACAACATTGAGTCAACATGTCGCATGCTACGAGTTGCCTCTTGTTGCCTTGGTGTGGATACCTTGTATCATCTCCGACATACAACATTGAGTCAACATGTCGCATGCTACGTGTTGCCTCTTGTTGCTTTGGTATGGATACCTTGTATCATCTCCGACATACAACATTGAGTCAACATGTCGCATGCTACGTTTTGCCTCTTGTTGCTTTGGTGTGGATACCTTGTATCATCTCCGACATACAACATTGAGTCAACATGTTGCATGCTACGTGTTGCCTACTTGTTGCTTTGGTGTGGATACCTTGTATCATCTCCGATATACAACATTGAGTCAACATGTCGCATGTTACGTGTTGCCTCTTGTTGCTTTGGTATGGATACCTTGTATCATCTCCGACATACAACATTGAGTCAACATGTCGCATGTTACGTGTTGCCTCTTGTTGCTTTGGTGTGGATACCTTGTATCATCTCCGACATACAACATTGAGTCAACATGTTGCATGCTACGTGTTGCCTCTTGTTGCTTTGGTGTGGATGATTGTAGCATATCCGACATACAACATTGAGTCAACATGTCGCATGCTACGTGTTGCCTCTTGTTGCTTTGGTGTGGATGATTGTATCATCTCCGACATACAACATTGAGTCAACATGTCGCATGCTACGTGTTACCTCTTGTTGCCTTGGTGTGGATGCCTAGTATCATCTCCGACATACAATATTGAGTCAACATGTCGCATACTACGTGTTGCCTCTTGTTGCCTTGGTGTGGATGCCTTGTATCATCTCCGACATACAACATTGAGTCAACATGTCGCATGCTACATGTTGCCTCTTGTTGCCTTGGTGTAAGGCCACCTTTAGGTTACCGACATGGTTGGGAATTAAATGGATTTATATAGACAAAAACAATGATTTTACTTCGATACAAGGCAAAGACTCTTCTTCGATCATTTATTATTTTATGATAATTATTGTCTTTTAGATAAATATTGTCAAATACCGTTAATACTCGTTCGCAAATGTATTATTTTACTGCTCAGGGTTCACCATGAGTTCTTTCTTGAAATCACAAACTACAGAAACCTAACATAAATTACAAATTATGCTATTAAAATAACACAAATATGATTATTTGATAAGGTTTTTTTTAAAAATTTGCATGTCACAATCTTAATTTTCAGCAACAATTGAAATGCATGCAAAAAGACAGTGGCAAAGAAAGAGGAGGTCTGGGGGGGGGTTCGGACCCCATCCCCTAGGGGGCTAAAGGTATAGTTCAATTTTGTAGTGGAAAATTATTTTTCTACACCGTTGCAAAAAGATAACAACAGACTCTTTATTCGCAAAAAATCCAACCTGGAGAGTAAATGAACGTATGACTTCCAAAGTATAATTCGCGCATACCGGTCAAGGTGAAGGCAGACGGGATCCACTCCCTGTTTGGTCCTGTGACCGGGCTCTCGGACAGAGGTTGAAGACCTTCACGGTATTTTCATGTCTTATTATTTTTATTGCGTGCTATTTTACTTATTTCCTGTCTCACCTGTGGCTAGCTTGAAGAGAAACAGCGTCACTAGCGCCGTCAAAAGCGTCCAGCGGCGAAACGCCGTACTCCTCACTTCACACAACATGTTCAGCAAAACACAGATCTCGAATTCACTTTATTTGATCGACAATGTAGTTTAAAAAAAGCCAGCATAAACCAACTTGCTATGAAATAAAATGGGTTTTTTTCAGCATAAAACTAAAAATTTAAACAAATTGTTATTTTTAAGGTTCCTAACAATCAGGAAGATCTTATCCCGTCGTCTCTTCCTCATGTTATAATTCTCTCAAAAGTAAACATCTAAGTATCCTAATTGCAAATGCGCACAGATGATGGTCAGTCACACATGATGTTTACGTAAAACCAACAAATAATTGGTTCTGACTTTACATTCATTAGATTCACTTGGGTTTAGGCACGTCACTGACCGCTTTCGAACAGCCTACATACTTTTAACAGAAGCTTTCTTTCTACACACCATAGTAAATCGAACTTTCCCGCGAAAAAAATATATTCCTTTAATGTAATTGCCACACGTCGTAGGACGAGTATAATATCGCGTCCATCTTACGTCGCCGCTTACGGCACCGATAAACGTTGACAGTTGCCGAGAAGCTGTCGTGAGGAAGACTGGACGGACACCGACCTTGTTGCCGGTTGTTCTCGCACTGAAAGGTACCGCTCAGACAGCTCGCTTCTGATTGGCTCCTCCACTGTCATGGCTGACTCACAGGACGAAACTGGAGGTAGGTAGGTACATCTACACAACTTAGAAATATTCCTCCACGTCTCGGTGCACTATTATAATGGTATTCAACCTGTTTTTGTTTCCGTACCTTTAGATATAATTTCTCTACGACTTTGTACCTCAAATGGTGCATAATTCAAGTTATGTATATTATATAATCCACACTTAAAATAAAACTACCGTTCCCAGATCGCAGGTACTTACATCCGGGTCTCTTGTGGTTATATCTGGCCCTGACTATTCACTGTTTATAAATACCCTGTTGAGGTTGTATACCCCCTAATATGTCTTAGCGTACCCCTGGGTGTACGCGTACCTCAGTTTCAAACAACTCCATAATGACATGGTACAGTAGCCCCATGGCTTCTTTGGTGCTGACTGACAGCTCACAGCTAAAAGCTCTGAAAAGTTACCAGACCAAATTATGTATCCCTACGCCTAACCATATGATCTGCAAAAATATGTTTAGCAGCTGTCAGTCAGCACCAAAGAAGCCATGGGGATATTGTACTAGGAACATAGTGAGAGGATGGCATACCTCAAACAAGGACAGGGGAAGGAATAAAATATTGTTTAGTTTCTGTGTATGTTAACAGCATTGAATTCCGGCTGTCAGCTGATTGGAGACAAAGCATCAGATGGTTTTTATGTTTAGTATTAGGATTGTTTAAATTCTCTAGTCAAATATACTAGTCTATTTCGTGTGGTTTTTTTTTTCATTTAGTGCCACCTTAATTACCTGGTTGGTGTTTCTGGAATGGGATCAGACATCGCTAATTGCTATCTTTTCAAAGCTAACTCCTTCATCCATTTATGTTAAATTCCCTGCCAAGTTCTCTAGACACAATATCTTAGTAGTTCTCGTTGTCGAATTACCTTAAACCCGCGGAGGAATATAATCAGCTATACTTTCCTTTCCTAATGTCGGAGAGCAGGTGGGAGAGCCTCACTATTAACGTTCTAGTAATAAATCTTCCTTTTTATTTTAAGTACCATATCTTACTACCCATTCGGGCTATACGCTTATGTACTAATCACACGAATGTGTGAAGGATTAGAAAGGTTATGTTTAGATGAAGTGCACCCGCATTTGCATGAAGGAGGGTTGTGGAAAACCATTTAGAAAAGACCACCCTCAGTGCACCCGATCTCCATAACTTTGTCAGTCTAGTCCAACACGAGAGTAGTGCGTTAGACCATGCGGCCACCGAAGTGGGTTAACAAATCTTGAGGGGAAAGCTCTGTTGAGAAGATTTTACAATAAATTGTTTAGGATATTCTACCTGAGATATGATACGGACACTAACTATCTTGATATTTTCCTGAATTGTATCTGAAAAGGTCTCGTGGGCTGGTAGCCCTGGTCATGTGAGTAAACTCGCAACCCACAAAAAGACGGTTTACCACACAGCCGTGCATTGATGTCACCTCATCCATTTAGACGTTTTTGTTTTTTGTAAATAAGTTTTGGACTCACTTTAGAGGGATATTTCCCAAAGTATTTGATTTATCGAATCTATAGGCTGTAAAATTACATACAACTTTAGTTCTAAGGCATTTTTAAATATGTTGAAAAAAACATATTTGGACACCATTTTTTGAAAAACTTAAAATATCAAGCAGGTGCCATCTAAACTATAAATTTTGGTATATAGTCAGATTCCACAGCACTGTATTTAGTATGAATAAAAGATTTTTTTTAAAACTAAAAAATCTACTGGATATACATTAACTTAACATATTATAATATCCTACGAAGAGCCCTTTGATGGACACCAATTTATTAAATCTACGAAAGACCCTTCGTTGGGCGGCAATTGAAGAATTCTAGTGGCCCTTTCGTTGGGTGGCCAGTTTTAAAACTCTCTGAAAAGATTACTTATAATCTTAACATCTGTCCCTGGATAGCTCCGCTTATCTTATCGACGCGATTATCACTTAAGGAAATTCCCACTTAAACACTTTTATGTTAATTTATTGTTAGAAAGTATTCTTGTTCTATGGGGTGACCTGGTGGTCTAGGGGTAAGGTGTCAGACTTCTGTGCTGGTGGCCGGAGTTCAATCCTCGGTCCCGGCAAAGATTTATCTGATTACCAAACCCTTCCTTCACCTCTGACAAGACATCTTGTGAATGTGGGGAATGCCAGGCCTCCACCGTGGTTCGGATTCCACGTTAAACTGTAGGTCCTCCATTTCATTACACATTAGCATAAGTGCGTATAATCCGAACGGGTACTATTACGCGGTGCTAATAATAATCATCTTGTTCTATGTAATACTATAATTATTAACAACTTCAGCCCGTACAGACGACCCGTCTCTACCCTAGTCACTGTACACTATATCATAATTAAATATGTGGCGACAACCAACACGTCTTGTCGTCGTCGGCCCGCCCCCCTTCCTCCAGTCACTGCGCGTCCCCTTCTGATGTAGTGTAACAGAGTTTGTTTCTCCCTCGTGTATTTTCAAACTCTGATGACATCGACGATTGCACCAGAGTCGACTGACAATCTCGACCTATCACAAGAGAGTAGTTTGAATTCTGGCCTTCTGGTTGGCTGGACAATGCAACCGCTCCGTACTAAGGAAAAGGTGTATTTATCTTAGAACGAAATTAAGTGCAAGGTCAGCTCTTTACCTTTTAGTTTCATTGTCCAACGCACCCAGTAAGCACATTTAAAATAAAATAAATATACTGACTTCCAAACTGCCTGAAGGGCTTAAATATTCTAAAATGCAAATTAATAGTTAAAACTAATATTATAAAATAAAAGGTGACCTGGTGGTCTAGGGGTAAGGTGTCAGACTTCTGTGCTGGCGGCCGGGGTTCAATCCTCGGTCCCGGCAAAGATTTATCTGATTACCAAACCCTTCCTTCACCTCTGACAAGACATCTTGTGAATGTGGGGAATGCCAGGCCTCCACCGTGGTTCGGATTCCACGTTAAACTGTAGGTCCTCCATTTCATCTCACAATCACCCTACCATTACACATTAGCGTAAGTACGTATAACCCGAACGGGTAGTAAGACGCGGTGCTAATAATAATAATAATAATATAAAATAAAAATAATTTCCTTATTTAAATATAAAATGCCAATAAATAAAACTGCAGTCTCATCCTTCCTTTTCGAAACAACATAAGGTTTACAAATTGGGGCATTACAAAATGTCATGTCATAAATTATCTGCAGCTTTGATAGATATCATAGTCCGACACATTAGCTCAGTCGGTAGTGTGTCTGTCCGTTGAGATAAGAGTCCCGGGCTCGAGTCCTGGCATGACCGGAAAAAATTAATCATCGGTGAAATATGGGTTTCCCTTTTCACAGTGATAAATTAACGGCCGAGGGCTGGCTGTTGTGTCTGTTATAGATTTGAATTAGTTTATTAGTCGTATGCTGATATAATCAGTCGGTTGAGAAAATGCACGTTAAATATCTCAAATAAAAAAAATAGATTGCATCAATACCTATTAAATAATACTAATAAAATATTAAAATGTTATCAATTTTTTACCGCAAAAAATGTGGGTATTTCCTAAAAATCCCTTTCTCGGAAAATTGAACTGTTAAATGAAAAATTAGATTTATTTTTGTATTTTGTCACCGAATCTCACAACCCGTAGCCTACCTATATATTATTATTATTGTTATTATTATTATTATTATTATTATTATTATTATTATTATTATTATTATTATTATTATTATTATTATTAGCACCGCGTCTTACTACCCGTTTGGGTTATACGCACTTACGCTAATGTGTAATGGTAGGGTGATTGTGAGATGAAATGGAGGACCTACAGTTTAACGTGGAATCCGATCCACGGTAGAGGCCTGACATTCCCCACATTCACAAGATGTATTGTCAGAGGTGAAGGAAGGATTTGGTAATCAGATAAATCTTTGCCGGGACCGAGGATTGAACCCCGGCCGCCAGCATATAAGTCTGACACCTTACCCCTAGACCGCCAGGTCACCTATAGGTACCTATATAAACTTGTTACGCTGATTTGTTAAGGATGAGAAAGTTTTTATTCATAGAAAGTGTATCCGCATTTGTTTGAAAAAATACTATCGCACAATGCTCGTGATAGACAGACACACTCTTCATTTTATTAATATAAATGAATATATAATTATAATTGACAAAATAAGTGAAAAGGCCGCAGGTTCCCCATCCCTGGTATTGATTATAGAGAGAACATTCACTCATTTTCAAGTCACTCTAGTTAAACTGTTTACACTAAAGGGACTCAATCTTGATTAATATAATTGTATTATTTTTAAAATACTCAGGTTCAAAGAATTTTATAAATTGATTTTTTTTTTAAACTACATTATTTTAAAATGAGCTAGTGTGTGTTTAAACAAAATCTAAACTAGGGATATTTAACGAGTAATTTCTGAACCAACTTATCAACACATCACGTACTAACTTGGTTACTAAGACACCACAGCACCAAGCCACTCCAACACCAATTCATGACTGTGAAACTGGTATATACAAAGTTACCATTAATAGTATTTTTGTCCATGCTAGGAATCAAATTCAGGACCTCATCTCAGTAGACAGACACACTATCGTATGAGCTAGAGAGTTTTACTATTATTGTTCAAATTAGTAGTTTATGTCAGAGTTTTTCAAACTGCGCTCAGTCATAGTTTTCTCAGGCACCATGAGGCAACTTTGAGATATTTTTTATTTCTTTTTTTTACACCATAAAATAGCATCAGTAATTAGGATTGTCAATTTTTTCAAATCTAAATAAAGTATATTTGACAATGGTGCAGTCAGAACATGTGATATTTTCCGTTTTATATTTTTATAGCTGTAAAATTTAGCTTCTGTTGTTATTGAAATTTCATAACATAAGTGTAAAATATTGTATGAGGGTTCCAACATGTATTTTTTCTGGTGCAAAGTCTCCTCCGGTACAAAGAAATTGGGATCCCCTGACTTATGCTATAGTCTCGTCTAAACATCCCCATAAACATTTGCTCATAAAATAAACTAAACTCTTTCAATCAATTCAGGTATCTCGATTGGTACCTCGTAAATTATCGTCTAAAATTATATAAAATCACACTTTAACATGAATAAAACGCTTCTTCAGTGGCCGAATGTCTTATAGTATCACTCCGCAAAAAACTAGACTACCGATTACAGGTAGATCGGGGTTTGAATCCTAGTCGAGTATGATGAGGGTGACTTTTATTCGATTGTTGTCGAACCCGCCTCGCTGGCGTAGTTGGCTAACGCGCCTGTCGTGTTGAGCTCTACTACTGAGGATGGGGAGATCGAGGTTCGAATCTCGGTCGGGGGAGCTGGGGTGGTTTTTCCTAAATGGTTTTCCACTCTCCCTCCACGCAAATGCGGGTTCACTTCCCCTAATTCAACCTTCCCAATTCCTAAACCATTAGTGTAATTAATACGTAAAGCGTATAACCCATACGGGTAGTAAGATGCGGTGCTAAATATTATTATTATTAATAGCTGTCGACTCTACCTCCACGCTAATTAAGGAACACTTCTTCAAAATTCAACCTTATTCATTCCTAACACATTCACGTAAGAAATACACATGCTTTAAACGCAAATGGGAACGCGGTGATAATTTTTGTGTTAGTGAATATCTATGTAATAATAATAATAATAAATTAATAAAGATATAATGTATAAGTTTCTCTAAAAACAACACAATATCAATATTAATCAAACCCTTAGACTTCCCACACTATTTGTTCTACTGTGCACACACATGTGGCTGTCTGAGACCTCTAAGTTGCGCAGCTATAGGCACGACCCAGAAACGAGCAGTGTCCGTATTCCGGCCGGACGAGAGGTGGAAAAGCCTCCACTTGACTTCCAAGAGTCCTCGCATAAATAGAGGCATACTCTCGACAAATCCGGGCCAGGGGGAGAAAGTGTTTGGCTGTTTGTGTGCGTCAATCTGTCATGTGGGAGGGTTAGGAAATGGCTCGGATACATGGATGGCACTTTCACTAGCAATCATCGATGGGTTAGTCATGAATTAGTCACTTGTAGAGAGATCCAGAGAAGTTATTGGGAGATAAGAAAATATTCACGAAACTAAAAAAAAGGTGCTGGGACCGGATATTATGTCAGTTGGAAAAAAATTCACAAAAAAATGTTGTAGTTTTTTTTACGGCTCGCTCTAGTGGTCAAAGGGTCTAGGGTGTTAACTCTCACAATAGACTGTACTGCCGATGATGGGGAGATCAGGGATCTAATCCCGGTGCTGAGAATATTTTTTAACCTAATGGTTTTCCACTCTCCGTCCCCACAAATTCAAGTACATTCATTTAAATTCAACCTTTCTTATACCTAGCGCATAAAGATAATTAGTACTGGCTCAAACGGGTAGTAAGACGCGCCGACAAAAAAAAATCTGTGGATGTTACAACTATCTTAAATGAACGAATACATTAATAACCAAAGTGCTTTAAGTTTTCACTTCAGGGTGACCTGGTGGTCTAGGGGTAAGGTGTCGGACTTCTGTGCTGGCGGTCGGGGTTCAATTCTCGGTCCCGGCATAGATTTATCTAATTACCAAACCCTTCCTTCACCTCTGACAATACATCTTGTGAATGTGGGGAATGCCAGGCCACACAATCACCCTACCATTACACATTAGCGTAAGTGCGTGTAGCCCGAACGGGTAGTAAGACGCGGTGCTAATAATAATAATAATTTCACTTCAGTTTAATATATTCTAAAGAAATTAGCAGTAGAAAAATTACTGAATGATTTGCTGCTGTAGTAATTAGGCCAGATATAATATTACAGGTGTCTAAAAATTATTCACTCCATCATAATCCTTAGTAAATTCGAAATTTTATGAGCTATCTTGAAAAGGTTTACGTCAATTACCAACATACTTTCTTTTACTTTTTTTATAGGTCATTTGACAAGAAATATTTTATTTCACAATTTTAAAATGTGTATAATTAGAAGCTATATATAGTGATTCAATTGTTTCAAATCATTAGGTAAAGTAATTTATGTACGAGTCTGAAATTTAGTATAATTAGACATAACTATGGCGTACATAATTTTATAGTGAAATATTTATAGTATGTTAAAGAAAAATAATTTTTAATGTGTAAGCAGTTTTAAAAGTGGTAAAATTACATAATTTTAAGTTTTATATATAAACAGGGCCTTGATACCTAATTAGATTTTATCTCATTTTGTAGTTCACAATATAAGTGCATGTTATAATAAGTTGAAAAAGCGTACGTAAGAATTAATATAAATTTCGTCAATTAGTTTTTGTTTTCATCGAGAGGATATTCCCTTAGTATAAAGCTTTACTTATCCCGGTCAATGTGTCACTGGATACCTGAGTTAACATCCCCCTTCACCGTTTCCTAACATAGAACCAGCTGTAGGGTAGCATTAGAGGGAGAAACTAAACCTAGATAGAGAAGGCTGTATGCTAGCCGTCACAACTGTCACTTATTGCAGATTAGTCAGGAACAAGGGCCTAGGTACACAATTCTTAGTACGCGATGAACATCTAAAGTTGAAATGAATACACCTACCCTCTAAAGAAAACTTACTCCTAATGACAATAATATTACTTTCCACCAGTGTCATTCGGTCTTGGAGAGGTTGGAAGGGAGGTTAGTTCACCCCACTCTATTATAATTGATCACTTGAGATTGAATTTCTAGTAAGTCCATTTTTTCAACCACTGGAACACCCCCTTAAGTTAGATTATAAGGCATATGAAGCTACGACATGCCTAGAAATTTGGTAGTGTAAAAATCAATAATGGTTGAATAAAAAACTGACCCAGGCTGGAAACTGTAATAGATGTTAAAAAAAAAACGTAAAGCCATCTTCTTGGTGTTACTGGAATGGACTAAGACACTGTTACTTGATCTTTTACTGCAGTGGCCCCGTGGCTTCTTTGGTGCTGACTGACAGTTCACAGCTGACTTCTGACAGTCAACATTTAGGTATATACCTAAATTTTGACTGTCAGAAGTTACAGCTGATAAACACATGTTTTTGCAGATCATATGGTTCGGCGTAGGGATAGATAATTTGGTCTGGTAACTTTTCAAAGCCGTCATCTGTGAACTGTCAGTCAGCACCAAAGAAGCCATGGGGCTACTGTAGATAGCCCCACCCACGTTAAATTCCCTGCCAAGATGTTATAGACTCAAAATATATTAATAACTCTCATTGTCAAATGCTACCACAGTTCAGTGAATACGTCAGTAAACCAGAGAGATCCTAAAATAATGAATGCATTATGCCTTTAAAAGGGGGTAGATAATTTATGGCAACCTGTACTTCAATATTATGATTAAAAATTGAACTGGTACAATTATATCCTTTTTTCCCGGAAGTCAATGATCTGAAATATTCATTAGAACATTTTCATCTCTGGACTTGACGTTGCTTTTCTGGAAGTGACTTGGGGAAAGGGGGGGGGGGGAATTATTTTTAATTTAAACATAAGGGGTATTAGCTTTTTAACCTAAGTGGATAGGGAGGAAGAGGGTATTTTAGGTGAATGCACCTATATTAACTGAAAGAGATTATGAAAACAAATTAAATATCACTCATGAAAAACCAACTCACACAAACAGGATTCGCGCCCAAACCTCTGTCGACCAAGTTCAATGTGAGGCTAGCGTCTTGAAATACCCGGCCATCGTTACTGGTTTTTTTTAAAAGGCTCCGATCGTTTCCTTATCAGAGCAGAGATTCACCCAGTGTGTTGTTTTATGGAATTACAAGCTCGTAGATATTAAAACTGATATCAAATGTGCTGCGGGGATAGGGGGTGCACCACTATTCTGACAGATTGTTGTACTTAGAGATAATCCAAACACTGACGTGATGTCAGATTTAAATTATTAATGTATTGGAATTATAAAACCTAGGGAAATAAATATATCAGGATTGTTCACCGCTCCTGTTCGGGCCATACACATACATACTATGATGGAATAAAGGCGAGGAAGGTAACATTATTAAGGAAATGTGCCCGCATTTTTGTTGAAGGACACCGGGAAACATTATTTAAGAAAAACCACCCTCAGAACATCCGACCGGGGTTCTAGCTCTGATATCCTTACCCCAATCAATCTAACGCGTTAGACCATGTGACCACCTATGCATTTATTGTTATAGTAAATACTTTAACGCATTCATTAACAACATAACAAAGTTTCTTCAATAAATATGCTAGAACTGTTAATTTACCAATGAAAATGTTGTGAAACATGCCCAGTAATGTTATGTTGTACTACGAGTTGATATTTAAGAGAAAACACTTGTTTTCGAACAACAAAAGGTTTGAAACAAGAACTGTAAGTGCAGCTCTAAAGCAGTCTCTTATTTGTTGTAGTGACTTTTTTTTTTTTTACTTCATCAATTACAATCTTAACTCAAAAATGAGGTAATATCTAGGTACATTTTATCACTATCAGACATTAACGCTTTGAATCACGAAGTTTGGTTTAAATATGTCGTTTAACAATCAGAGCGAATGTACAGTACGTAGTGTATTATAATCCTGAGAAATTAGACCATTTCACACCACGCTCCTCTTTTAAAAAATAACAACAACAACTGTTTCGATGCTCCCAGGAGTTTCCTAGATATGGCGTGGGAAATACCGTGGGAAAGAAAGAGAGAGAGAGAGAGGTAAGGGAAATGCATAGATTAATTTTATTTTGTTCTCGCTACGATCCCTAGATGGTGGCGACACCTCTTATTTGCCGTCTCACACCACTAGACTGTTTTCAGTTGGCGTTGTGACCACGAGCAACGCGCTCTCACGGGAAATAAGTCTTCTAATACCGAGGAGTGTTCAGTTCCCCAGCTCAATATGTCCGGGAAACAATGCTCCAACTGCCACGGAATAGTTAGTAAATGTTTGAATGAGCAAAATGTCGGAAATAGTCTTGACGAGTACTGTTTTCTTGCGAAACAGGTCAAAGGACCGGCAGGTCAAACAGTACAGGGGAGAGGGGAAGCATTCTGCGTTTCCTAAGACAAAGAAGGGGTAGCATGAGGACAACATTGCTTATTGGTTGTCACTTATTTGAAGGAAAAACATTAGGTGATTTATTTGTTTAGCCATGGGCTTGTTTGAATTTGTGTCCAAAATTACTAGATCATTTAGGTTTAGTTCTCATTTAATAATGATATTGAAAATTGTATTTTCTGTCTCGATCCACCTCGCCCTTGAATTAGACTCTAAATAATAAAAATAGGGGTTATTAAAGTTTACTTAAATATTTATAGAAAAATAAAATCACACAATTATTTTAGGATTTATTTATGTAAAATAAATAACGAAATCCATGGAAGTTACATGCCTAAACAATTAAAGACGTAAGAGCGTTAATTAATACAATGTATAAATAGTTGTTTTCTTGGTTCTAATTTATCGGCAATAAAGTTAACCAGCACCCATAAATTGTCTTCAATAATTTAGTTACATTATTTACTGCCAGAATGTTTCACCCAGATTTTCGCAGGGGGGGACTAAGGTTTGTTTAGGAGAGGTCAGAGCACTTTGAGAAATAAAAATCATATAAAGTGCTTCAAACCCAACACAATGCTTAAAAATATACATACATTTTTTTTTAAATTGAGACAAATAAAGGGTTTAATAGTGGGTGATTCAACCATTATAAGAAATTAGGCCGGTATTATTGATAACGGTTTTCATCCAGCTACCAAATATATAAAAAGCTCAATTCTATGTGCCACCGTTCGACCATGTGAGGGCTCGTCATTCTGCTATTACAGGGTGAGTTCGTGTCCATAAATCAGCTGTGTCCAGCTATGGTATATATTCTGAGTTGTTCCAAAGCTACAAAAAGCAATATACTACTTCATAAATACATGTACTCGTACACATCGAGCTTGAAGCAAAAGGTAGGAAAATAAAAAAACTGGAAGAAAATAAACCTATTAATTTAGGAAACAAATAGTATTTCTTTTTAATCTATACTATATACGTAATTGTTTGGCCCAGGAAATGTAAATTTTCCAACAAATTACTTTACACGATATTAACATATTTCTTAAAGTCTTAGGTTTCGAATAAACCTTTATTTTAATATTCCAAAGATTATTCAAAGTTAAGCTTTGTAAAAAAAAAATCACAAACCGTACCTACTTATTTGGTGATTAACTCACTTAAAATGTGTTGTACGATATAAGACTCATTATGGGTTGGAACTTGTGCAGCCTAAATTGTATTCTTCTAGTATAAATATTATTACTGTATGAATTAATTTCATATTCCAATTTTATTAGCTCTATGACGTTGACCAATAAATAAAACCTAGTGTAAATGAGCTAGGACTCATTAAAAAAAATATATATATATATATATAGAGAGAGAGAGAGAGAGTTTAGATTATTTGTTAGGTATCTTAATGTTTCAATAAACCTATCCCATAGCACAGCTTACCAGGCATGTCAAACTAGAATCAAATTGAAAAATTCTTAACTTTTATTTACAATAATAAAAAATGGTACGGAATTCCGCACGGACCTTCTCGCTCTATTGTTTTAAAATGGAGATATTTACTCAAAACTCGTAATATATGTGAAACGAAATAATATATACTAGCAAACCCAAGCATAAATTGCACTATACATATGTACCAAAAAAAATTTAGTCCCGGTTTTAAATTTTATAATTTTGTTTTTAAAGAATTAATGTCGTCATTTGTATGTTTGGACTGATAAAAAAAAGATCAATGTTGGGTCCACAAGGGTAAACACTTCGTATTAAAGTTTCAACTTCCGGTTAAAATTCTCGACATTTTAATAGGTGTTGCAAATCTACATGCCATCGCATTGCTGTTAAATTCCTCATTTATAAATTTTGACCAATAAAAAATTTAAATATTGACTATTGAGTCTAAAATAAATATAGATCATTGTTGTACAAACATTTCTCTTGAGAGGTTTAAGGAAAAACAACATAAACTTTTATATACTTACTTATATTTAATTACTCTTGGCATGGGAGAGTTATTGCATTAAAACTTAAGTAGTATCTTTTTACAACTAAAGTTCACAAAATTGTATTAATATATTTTCCAATATCTCAGAAACTGTTGTATTTTTAAAAATATATTTCATATAAAAGTTTTTTTATTTTTAATAGTACTACAATTTTGCAATGATAAGTTATCTAGTATCTCAAATAATTGCGGAGCTACGGAAGTTTCTTCTTTTGTAAAGTACCCTCAAATTCATTTTCATGGTAAAATAAAAATAGCCATTTTATTTATAATCTTAATCAACACCTAAATAAGAATTTTAATCAAAATCGTTTGAGTCAATTTTGATAAAATTGATTTTTTTCTCTTTTCGCTCTTTCTTAAACTAGTCTTAATTTTAAGTTTAAACAGACACACAGACAGACGCCATTGCAAATTAAAAAATATATATATTTACGTATTGATTGAAAGTTATTGGTTTTATAAAAATATGCTTCCTATAAAATATTTGTATTATAAAGAGACCTACATATTTGTAACTTTAAGTAATTTCATATTTCAAATAGTTTAGGAGATATTATAAAAAAAGTTAATTTACGCATCAAACCGAAGCCCTTAAAAGTCATTTTGCCGAAGTATTGAGAAAAGCCATTTTGTTTGTAATATTTAGAAATGTGTAGAAATGAAATTTAATCAAAATCGTTAGAGCCGATTTTGAGAAAATTGACTTTTTCCCTTTTTGCCCTTCAGTAAACTACCCTTAATTTTAGGGTTAGATATCAAATTCCAAAAACCCCTTGGGGAAACCCTATGAAAACCCTAAATACCAAGTTTTAGCCCGATTGGTAAAATAGTTTAGGCTCTAGTTGGAGGTACAGATAGACAGACGGAAAGTCAAAAAAACCTTTTTTGGATTCGGGAAGTCATGAACCGTCAAGATTCATAAAAATCTTGAGTTCGATTTTTTTGACCATCACAATAATTTCTCTACCTTAAGATAGCTAGAAAGTAAAAAGTGACACTTTCTTTTACCAGCCTTAGTAGGTAATTCAAATTTCAATCAAAAATAGTTTCTCTCTCATTAGTAATTGGTGGTTCTAGATTCTAGGGGTATAATTATTTCGCGTGTCCTAGCCTTAAGTTTATAAGCAAACCTTGTTGTAATTAACAGAATGTGACCTGTGGAAGCGCCCTATAATTTGTAAGACTACATCCTGCGTAACGTGACTGTACAATCTATAGCCTAGCCTCAAGGCGGATTCTATCATTTTTGTTTAACCACGGTAGGTCAGATTAAGAAGGGTATAACCGACATAAGAACACAGAGGAGCGGAACTCCTTGGGTAAGTTTTATTTATTGTTTAATGACAGATAATAACATTCTCCTAGACAGATGATAAGAAGATAAAACGTTGTTACTGCACATGTTGTTGTGAAAGTGGTTTTATTTATTATTAGTATAGATTTACTTCGTAGATACCATTCATTCACTCTCTGCCACAAGATCATTAATTTTAATCGTTTTAAATGCTCAAACCAGTAACATGAACATCTATAAAGAAAGTCTCGATGAAAAAGATTGTATTATTATTACTATGTATATATTTTCAAGCGCTTCAGATCCTTTAATACACCATAATACATTACTATAATGTAGATGCTAATAACCTTTGTGTTGACACACCAACAAACCTTAAAGAATATATGTATGTATGTATGTATGTATGTATGTATGTATGTATGTATGTATGTATATATATATATATATATATATATCGATTTTATTTTGTAAACAAAAAATCCAATTTAATTGATATTTACATTATTGATCTTATCTCTTGCTTTAGTTTTGATCGTTTTGCACTTTAAGATAAGTAAGTAAACCTGGTGACGTCAACTTTGCTTCAGTTTGAGTTTTCATTACCATCAGAAATGTTTACAGGTTATTCGATGAGGGAATCCGAGCTGTACTAATGAAACTATATTAATCTTGCGCTTCCCATTTTAATTTTTTTTAACATATTTGCGCTTACTGCTTTAGAGCAGGGGTGGATAGCCAGCTAACAGCTGAGGGCCACTTCGAGTTTCGAAATCCAGTTGGATGTAGTGAGGTGTAATTTTATAACATTATTTCCCACCCTCAGTCCACGAAACAATGCTGGTTCACTTTATACGTCGTTTAAATTCTTCCTTATACCCAACCCATTGATATAAAAAATATAAGGTTAGCCCTTTCCATTTTATTTATATACAACTTACCCAAATTCTTTTTAAATGGTTTGGGTGGCACAATAAATAGAGCAGCATTTTCTGCACCTTAAAAAAATTAAATAGTATTACAATATATTGCATATATTAAATAGAGCTATAAGACAAATAAAATAAACTTAAAAGGATTGTGTCGGTATTATGATGTATACTGTGTACTGTTGAGATAAATATGTTTAATTCATTTAATATTAGCTTTATAATATACAACTTAACCCCCCACAAAGAGATGACTTTAGTTTGTCAGGTTACATATTTACATGTATTTCTAAGCGCTGCTGTATTTACTAAATCTTAGCAAAATAGGTAATTTTTTTCTTTGTAAAAAAACCACACAGTTTGGTGCAAAATATTATAGTTAAAATAAATTACAACTGTTCTCTGGCGTTTTTAGTTTGAATCAATCTTCTTGGTATACATTTACCGCTACTGTGTATATGTAACTACGTCAGTGGAATCACTCAACCATTTATTGATGACGTTCTGTGTTGCAGACAGGGCAAAAGGAAATAGGTGGCCACTTCAAAAATATATTCAAAGGACGACTTACGCTCGGCAGTCAGGAAGGTTTTTAAAGAATTATGGGCAATTTATCTAGCCTAAAAAAATATATATGGTACCTTATAATACTTAAGGGGATGTTTGAAAATACCTTACACTCGTGATGATGCTTCTGAGCAAAGAAGTTGTAGTGCATTGACCCTTACTGCCGATGAAGAATCCCAACTAGTTGCATATATAATAAAATTGCAGGATATTGGTTTTTTATTAAAACTAAGAGTAGTACGCCTACAGGCTTTCAGATTGGAGAATACAACTGGAAGGGGAAAAAAACCTTCAACAATAAAGAAGGAATGACTGTTTGATAATCAAAGAAAGATATGGGTTCACTTTGAGATTGTCATATCTGTCGAGAGGTATGAGAAATATCAAGGGCAGACCAGCTACCAAACAACTTTTAAATGTCCAGTGAAATTTCTGACTTAAAAAATATAGGCCTATCTATTAGTACCTTTAACAAAATAAACGTGTTTTATGGTCTGGTAAAATGGTACTACATTCTAACCTATTTACAATCACTTTACTGCATTTACTTACTATTGCCAAATTATGCCTAAGATATTGCCAATTTAACTTGATATCCTGTCAAATTGACCTAGTGCGTGTTTGGGTAATAGAAATAAAAATATCTCAATTTAACAATTTATTTTATATTTTAATGTTAATTCGGAAAATGAGAATATGTCCATCCATGATATACATTATGGTCGGAAAGCTTTTAGACCAAAAAGTTAGTGACTAACAAAAAAATTAGTGCCAAATTACTCGAGTCTCGCTATAATCTTTGGTTTTTTAATCTTATAATTAGTTTTTTCGTTCTTGACATCATCATCAGCATGAGAATCCTTCCTTAGTAAATCTCTTAAGAGTCCGTTTCACTCAACACATAACCCCTAGCCTAGGTAGGTAATACATCTCGAACTAGACGATGTATCGTGGTGTGGCTTTCTGTAACCTACTTTAATAAACAGTGAGGTCAACCTCGGTGGTTTTGGGGTAAAGGGCTTGCCTTGGCACCAGATGTTCATGGGCTCAAATCCAGTTGGGGCCGACGGATTTTTCTTGAGCGATAAAAATGTGTAGCACAGCTTCCTTCGGAAGGGAAATAAAGCCGTTGATCCTATGGCAATTGTGGCGTGTAAAATAACCCCGGAAGGTTTGTGAAAATACCTTTTCCGGCAAAATTAGTAGACCCTTTCCCTCTCGTTCATAGAAATTCTCATGTTGTCTTATAATCATATAATCAGTCAATTCAGAAAGTGCACTTTAAATTTCTCAAATAAATAAATAAAGGGTATATTTGAGACCTATGACCTTGTCGTAGAATTTTTTTAAACTCAATTTATAATTAATTATATTTGAATAAAACTATTAAACTTGTCCCCATTTCGCTGCTGCATAGTGCAGAATGCAGAGAATTGCGCTTTGATACTTTTTCTTACTCTAAGGTAAAATCGTATCTAATATCCCGATTAAGTGATGTGGGCTCTAAACTCTCCCGGGTCACTCATACCCATTAATTCCTAATTTCAGGATACTTTGAACAACTTAGATGTCCTCAGCAGGGATACCAACAGAGGCTCCCGTGCATACCCTAAACCAGTCAAATATCCAAGGTTTGAATCTCGGCCGGGTGCATTGGGGGTTAACTTTCCACGTGTGATTAATCATGGTGGCTTTCTCATCCCCTCTAGAATGTAATGAGGTACTTTTCCTCATAACTAAGCCACTAAATAGTCCTTAAATTAAAACGTGTAAGTATAAGATAAATAGCCTTGAGCTTCTTTTTAGCGGAAATCCAATATATTGTCAGCTTGACGTCATTGAGCATGTGATTAGCCTAGAGGGTTTTTAGCGGTGTTGGATTGGTACTTAAAAGGAATAGGGTTAAGGGGGGGGGGCATGACCCCTTCCCACTAGTCCTTTTATCCATGAGCTAGGGAACTATGTGATCGACCCTGGAGGATCTCACAAACGTTCTAAAACCCTACTCCGGTCGCTAATGGTCCACAAGAGGCACTCGCCCAGTCCCCCGTATAGTAATGTGACTACGCATACCGCTAGGCTGCTTACCCACTGGTGGAAACAACTATTCTGGGGAACAAATTGTTTCAGACAACCATCTCGAACATATGCCCCATGATGAATGATATTACCATCATAAAAAACCAGAAATTCACGAAGCAAAACAAAAATGCCCACATAATTTTTCATACCATATGAATAAAACGAATGTCTACCTGACAATTTCATTCCCTTTCCAATTATATACCTCGTATTGGTACAAATATCTCTATTGTGATATTATTATTTTTAGATTTAGCGTAGATAAGATGATGCTGTTGTACATAATAAATTATCTTTTCACAGTCTACTTCAGTCTCTTCTGTCATGATTGTATAAATAACAAATATACTCAAAACACAAACACAAGGAAGGATGTGATGGAATGCAGGACTCTTCGCAAACGTAGAGAACGTTGGTAAATCGGGCATGCGCAGATTGGTTTGTTCTTAAAACGTTTCCAACGAACATTTTACAACCAGACTTCGTCAGACAGTTTGTTCGAGAAGCCAAAATCTTATTTTCAAATAAAGTTTTGGTTTGTGGGGACACTCCAATTTAAAAATAATGTAAACCTCTTTGTCGAACGGTTTTTCTTGTTCGCCAAACAAAATGTTTTGTTCAATGTTGGTTTTGTTCCACTAGTGGCTATTTAGCGTTTTATATTCGTCTAAACCAGACTTTTTTCATGTATAAGTGTAACACGACAGTTAATAATGACTTAATATAAGAGTTAGTGATGGGATAACCAAAGTGATTAAACCACGTGCGGAAAACCACCTCAAATGCACCCTGTCGACATTTGAAGTATGACCTCCGAGATACCCTTACTAGTCTTTTTGGAAATCGGTGCCTCAATCAATAACAAAGTTGATAAAATTCCAAACAATCCAAAACTATAGAAATCTGATGGAAGTCTCAATTTACCTGATATTATTTTTGAAATGAATAAATAAAAAAATTGCAAAATCCAAACGTGAGTAAAAGGTGCCCATACAGACAAATCATTCAGTTTTGAGTAATGTGTGTCACAATGGCGGCAAGCTACTGTCTTTTGTATCGGCTGAGCCACCGTGACCAGGGCTTTAGTAGTTAGAAAATTGGACGACAGTCAGGACATGACCATTTCCAGTGCGTTTGAAAATTTAATCTTCACTAAACAATAATTGTTGCAAATACAAATGCACATGATTTGGAGTGTGGTTACAGGCTCATTAGCCGGACTCGTGTTATAATATTGTAAATTATTCAAACCACTTCATGTTGTACTTGAAAACATTCTTTAAGTGACTTTTATAGCAAGCCAAAGTGCCGAAAAGAAACACATTTTTGCTGTATCTAAAATAAACCCACTTCAATCTCCTGCCCACACCACTGATGGTAAAACAATAAACTTATATTACCCTTATGAATATAAATTGCAGGATATCGATTCAATTACACTTTCCAATAGAACAAAAAACATGCACACGATCGTGTATATAATAAGGAATAATATTATTGTAGCATACTATAAACAATAATTGGTTCCATGAACAGAATAAATTAAATAGGCATAATGTAGTTTATTGAAATAAAAGGAAACAAACATGTTTTTTCGAAAATTAAAAGGATTACCGTTTTAACTAGATACTCTTCTTTCAATTGTTACTGTTTCAATAAGAAGCTTAAATCGAGTGTTGTGAATATTGAAACTAAAATAGTTTCGAAAGAAAAATATGGTCCAACAAAATAAGCCTTCCAATTAAACACTAGAATACTATTCTGGTCGCACATTAATAATGACTGAATTGATAATTGCTTTCGAGTAGTCATAATATTTATAAAATGGATTTACAAAATCTAGCAAGTTCACATTGTTGAGGGCTTAGAGAAAGCTGACTACATGAATAGAGTACATTTTGCTTGATATTAGGCAATCATTCATTGTAGCTAATGTAATCAAGTAGTAGTGTAAGTTTCTCATCTTTCTACGCATTATACGTATTATAATCCCAGTTCTTTAGAATAGAATTCGAATGTAACCATTTGTGCATTTAAATTTCATAGTAACATTAATAAATTACGCGAAATCTATAAGTGAAAATAATTCTCACTTTAAGGTCGGATGGAAGGAAACGTGAGTTAAGGCATAGAGAAATGTATTCCTTTCTTTATGGTTAAGGTCTGTATTTTATGATAAAAACTTATTTTGAACAAAAATTGTGATCTCAAACAGTATTTGAATATATTTTGTTATGAGTAGGGCCGGGATTTTGATGTCACGTCAACCTTTTCTGGGTACATCACAGACAATACCCATGTGTACACAAGGATGGAAAAGGTAGGTTTTCAAGGGAGAGGGGAGTGGGCGGCCCACTAGAAAACTGTAATATACTATAATGTTATTTAATACACCAAGTTTAAATAAACATTTAATATACTAATTTAATTATATGTTTTGTAATGGAAAAAAAACAACGTTTCGGTGGCGTAGTTGGCTAACGCGCTTGTCGTGTTGAGCTCGACTACTGAGGATGAGGAGATCGAGGTTCGAATCTCGGTCGGGTGAACTGAGGGTGGTTTTTCCTAAATGGTTTTCCACTTTCCCTCCACGCAAATGCGGGTTCACTTCATCTAATTAAAAAACCTTCCCAATTCCTAATCCATTAGAGTAATTAGTACTTAAAAGCGTATAACCCGAACGGATAGTAAGACGCGGTGCTAATATTATGTGATGGGAAAACGTGGCCACCTAGTTCGTCTTGTTTTATACTAGGAACATTGAGCAGAAATTTCTTCCCTAAGCCACACGGGATACTAAATCTGCCTTCATCAATTAATCACGACGGTGAAAGGATAATCATATGTTATTAACTTTACCTTGGTATTGTACATTTCTATCCAGTTCTGAAGAAGCATTTATTTAATTACAAAAGAAGACATTTTACTTAAAATTGAAACATTAACTTTATATGAACAGCCTATTAAAATATTCTCATCTGTCATCATTCCACTGGAGGGAATGTTAATTTTTGAATGGTTCCTTTCCTTCTCGAGCAAAGAGGAATACAAGAAATTCAAAGGAAGAAAAAGTGTGATTGTTGTAAAATTGGAAATGGGAGAAGTGTTTCTGTGCGGGTGATGCCAGCCAATTTAAAGATAATAATATTGATTTCGACACCCGATGGAATATGGATGGACTAAACATTCTTCGCACCCACTTCAGGGGCAGCATGGTCTAACACGCTACTCTCGCAGAAGACTATACTGTCGACGATGGGGAGATTCGAATCACGGTCGGGTGTACCGAAGGAGGTTTTTTCCAAAATTATTTTACACTCTCCCTCCACGCAAATGCGGGTAAACTTCATCTAAATATAGCCTTCCAAATTCCTAAATCCCTAGTACATAAACGTATAACCCAAACGAATATTGAGGCGGGGAGCTAAAAAAGTTCTTCGCGAGTTTCTTTTTTGACTAGAAATATGTTTCATATTACAACAATAGTCTACCAAATTTACAAATTCAAAGTGAAGTGGGCTTTTTTTTTGCTTAGATCTCCAAATAGGAAAGACTGTTAACTTTTTGTCTTCAAACATTCACGCTTTCTTTCATTTTTCCTCTAAAATTTTCGTCTATTTTAAATTATTATTATTATTACCACCGCGTCTTACTACCCGTTCGGGCTATACGCACTTACGCTAATGTGTAATGGTAGGGTGATTGTGAGATAAAATGGAAGACCTACAGTTTAACGTGGAATCCGAACCACGGTGGAGGCCTGGCATTCCACACATTCACAAGTTGTGATTAATACACTTCTTGTCATAGGCGAAGGAAGTATTTGGCAATCAAATAAATCTGTGCTGGGACCAAGGATTGAACCCTGGAATCCAAGCACACAAGTCTGACACCTTACCCCTTGACCAAAAGGCCACCTTTTGTCTATTATTTCTTGATAAATCCAAAACAAAACCATCTTGACACACATACAATAGTAAGGAACATTAATCGCATTTCAGTCTGCCTCGCAATGACAGCTAGGGGTAGATATTTTGTAGAAATTGTTATATATGGGATGGTTTTTAGATTTATATTTAGTTATGTATTAAGTGTTTTTTATCTATGTGATCCACGGGTTTCTTGTAAACCTTTGGTAAATTCCAGGGGGAGGGATCTGTACTCCTCAAATGTCCCCTCTTTCTACGTCCTTGTGTGTACAGAAACCCTGTCTATTACCCTATGGTTGTAAAAAATGTATATTTTATAGGTCATAAATTATAATTAAATGATATTTTGTCATTTTGTATTTCTAGGTCATAACTCATATGATTCTTTGGAGAGAGGGAAAAAAGAAGTCATTTTTAGGCATTTAAGTTGAATAATATGGATGTATTGTAAATTCATCAATACTCAGATATAAGAAGATTCGCCGCACAGTTGTCAGACTGACAAGACGTTGTAGGTTCCAAATGAACTTTGTACACTCTTTACTTTTGTGGTAGGAAAATCCACATTCCTGGTGAAGCACTGCAACTTAGATGGAAAGATTTCGGAGGGAGGGGGGGGGGGGGTACCCTTTG
>CABFVX010005458.1:36257-50784 GCA_902151425.1 Timema shepardi
GGGGGAAGGGGGATGGGGGAGAAAATGTCCCACTTGCCCTTTCCCTTGGTGCAACAACTCTCGTGTATCTGTCGTTTTATGTCAACCTTACCTGTATATTTACATAGCTCATCTACGATGGGAGTGTAGGTGATAGGTGATAGTTAGCAGAAGGTTCTTTATTGCGAACATTGACTGAAAGTATGGTTAAAATCGTTTGATAACACTTTTTTTTTTATATTGGTAATACAGTATATTACTTCATAGTTCAACAACCCGTAGGTTGGTTTGATGTGGTTTATACCCATCCATATGCTGGGCATGCACTCATACCCTTCGGCCGGTTAGTGCTGCCAACATGATATGGTGGAAATACCATGCACTACGGGAATCAAGCAAGTGTGGGGGATTCTCATTGCCATCCACACTGAATTTCTATGAGCGAGCATGAAAGGCCCTATCAATTTTGCCGGGGAAAGTATTTTAACATACCTTACAGGTTTCTTTACGTGCCCACAATCGACATGGGACCGACGGCTTCACTTTCCCTCCGAAGGAAGTTGTGCTACGGAATTGTATCGCTCAAGAAATATCCGTCGACCACAGCTGGGTTCGAACCCACTAAAAACTGGCCTTGTTTACCCCAAGACAACCGAGGTCTACAATATTAGTATTACAATGTAACTAATAAATATTTCCGTATAGTTTGACGAATGTTTGCAATAAAGAACTTTCCGCTAGCTGTTAGTTACCTACACTCCTACCTCAGATGATCTATAATTGTAACGGTCCCGGACTAAATTGCACAGCCATGCGGGAGGAAGACGACATTCCAGCAGGCGGGTACTAGTTAGAGGTGGTCAGTCGCGATGTGGATGGAATAATCGAGCGCTGTCTGGCAGATCACTAGTTCGCGCTCTCATCTTTCACATACAAGCTATTTGGAGCTAACAAATATGACGATTTTTTTAACCATCGCTATTGATGGTTCTTTCTGAGAAACATTGCCATTTTGAAGAGAAAATACTGATACTTTTACGTGCTTATTGACATAGTTTCCCTTTCATCTTTTCCACTAATTGGTTCAAGGTCAGTCACTGACTTACTTTACTGCCGCCCAGGTAAAATAAAACAATGACAAAAGTTTTTTTTTTTGTTTTAAATTTGGGGTTTAGTATTATTATTATTATTATTATTATTATTATTAGCACCGCGTCTTACTACCCGTTCGGGTTATATGCACTTACGCTAATGTGTAAAATGGAGGACCTACAGTTTAACGTGGAATCCGAACCACGGTGGAGGCCTGGCATTCCCCACATTCACAAGATGTCTTGTCAGAGAGGGTTTAGTAAAACTTATGAATTACGTTATAGTAGAACCCTAACTAGCACAATAAAATAGTTTTTGGCTCCTCACTTTAAGCATTTAATTGTGTATATCTATATGAATAAAATTGCAAGCAAAAGTAAAATAAATATGAAACCATTTTTTTAGACTAAAAATTATGTTTCTCTAAAAGTATTGAATCTGGAAAATCTTAACAAACGTATTTAAGAGTAGACAAATATTATAAAAATCCTCTTGTAATATTTGTAAACAAACCCTATTTCATAATAAAATACATTACTATTAACTACATACACCAACAAAAGTTATTGTTTATGTGAATTTGACCACCCTGTCATAGATGAATATTTGCTTTTTTTAAATTCCTATCAAGGGGAAGGGATATTGTTGTTTTGCGTGTTTTAACATCTCTTATTTTTTACTCCTCCACTCTCAGAAAATGGAACTACAGGAACCGACCTGCACCGGTGGGCGCGTAGACAAAGGCGTCAGTGCTATATTGTCTGGTTTGCCGGTGATGCAGAGGTCAGCGTTATAATCCCGACCAAAGTGTTTTTTTATCAATAGTGCCTCACTGGCCTCTCACGCAAATGCGTGTACACTTTCCTTCCAAGTCATATTATTCTCATCCCTACTTTGATAGTGTAAATATGAGGACAATCTGGGGGTGCAGGAAGATCATGAGAGAGGGAAAATGCACTTTTAGACGATCAGCGCTGATCCTGATGATGGAGGATGAATTCACCAGCATTCGCCCGAAGAAATGATAGAAAACCATCTCAAGTGCACCTGACCGGAATTTGAACCCATGGACGGGCTTACATAAATGGTTTTAATGGGCTATAACCTAGGACGGAAAATTTCGGGCGTCAAATCGCAAATTGCAAGCGTAAAAATAAAAATAAGAACAAAGTTTGTCGAGTAGACAGTGTTATAGTGACTCTAACCGAGATATCCTAATCGACATCTAGCAGATAAAAAAGATAAAAAAAAATTGACAATCGAATTAAGAACTGCCGCTTATTACCTCCGGCTTATCGAATATCTTGAAAACCGACATTTTATTGCTCAATTTTATCGACTTTTTACTAAACCGAAGACATTTTTACTTGTTTTTTTCCCTTCCCCTTTTAAGGTTTTATTTCTTAATTTCTAATACAAACTCGAATTTTCACGCTCCTGAAGAAGACGGCAGGTTGCCTCAACCCAGGGCGTCATGCAAAGCAAACCCACCCCTGTTTGAACACTGACCTCATCAGAGTTTGCACGCTAGACCGTGGTATACGGGTAAACACAAGTTGAATGGTGACCGGGCTGTCTCCGTTGTCTGTTATGCCTGAGAGGGAAGCTGCCTGTAAAATAATATCTGTGGGAAGAAGCAAGGGATTTGCGTGTGATCCCCCTACCCTCGCTTTCCCCGATAGATGTGTTGTGTAGGTGGTGGTGGCGGCGGCCCACCCATCACGAGTCGCTGGCCGGATGAGCTAAGGAGACCTCACAAGAGACCCCACGCGCTCCCTTTGGTACCCATAAAACGACCCAATGCAGAGCAAGGTCGCGATTTGGGATGACGACATTTATGAATCCGCTGCGTCTACTGTCTAGCTCAGGACTTTATTTAGAAATCAGAACAGTGTGTTTTATAAACTTGTAGGGGGAAAAAAGTCCTAGAAAGGGACTGAACTTAACAGGTACTCTACACTCACTATTAATCAACAGGGCCTGAATTTTGATGATGTGTCATCTTTTTATTGGATCTTCACATACAATGCTCAATAAGAACACAAACTCTGTTCATAATTGCCTGGTTGTATAAATATAAATTTTATGGGCAATATTTTTGTTATTTTGAAATTTTGGGTATTTTTTTGTTTGCGTCCTTTTAGTAATTTTTATGTATTTTAATCTTTTTGGGCATTTTTGAGTAATTTTAAGACATAGGCCTATATGTTGAATAAGTAGGCTTATATTTTATAATCCCATACATTTTTTCAACACACATTTGTTAAAATGAGAAGAAAATGTATACTTGTACGGTTGTAAAATAAACATTCATGTTAAGAAACTGCACTAAAGCTGGAAAGGGCTGAGTTGTAAGGAGAGAGCTATCTATTACTTCTGAATCAGATATATTCGAAAACCAATATTAAATAAAGCGGAATGCAAAAGTTTAGTTGTTAAAGGCTTTTCATTGCCAATATATATTTTAGTTTACATATTTTATAAAGCATGTCATGCGCTTTTATTACGATTCTTTGTTAATATTTTAAAGTAATTTATTAAATTCGGATCAAGATTTTTGGAATTTTTAGGTCATTTATTGATGAATTTTTGGTAATCAAAATCTGGGCACTGTAAATCAGCAATGTGGTAGGCCTAACTTTTATATATCTAGCCCCTCCTTCCTTTGCGGGAATTATGGAGACACTCATGACTCATCAACATTTTCCAGTAAAATTTCCAGAAAATGTTCTGGTAATATTCTATTTATAGATAATTGAATTACAGAGCAAGGATAAGTATTCGTAAAGGCCTCGGTTATGATAACTACAGTAGCCCCATGGCTTCTTTGGTGCTGACTGACAGCTCACAGTTGACTTATGACAGTCAACAATTAGGTATGTACCTAAATTTTGACTGTCAGGAGTGACAGCTGCTAAACACATGTTTTTGCAGATCATTTGGTTCGGCGTAGGGATACATAATTTGGTCTGGTAAATTTTCAAAGCTGTCAGCTGTCAGTCAGCACCAAAGAAGCCATGGGGCAACCGTAAGCAGCCTATTAAGCTATCTGGTCTATAGCAGACCGGAGAATATCGGCGTTACATCCGACCACCGCTCAAGTTGATATGCGAGCGTGATAATAGAAGAGTAATCTCTGTTATTGCTCTCATTGTAGCCCATTTGATAATAGTTCCACTGTTAACGTCCTTTGGAAGAATTGAACTGAAGTGAAAACTTGGGACGTCTTGCGTGTATTCGTTTCATTTGAATAAATGCTTCTTTCTTTTTTAAATCGATAAACATTTTAAGGAAATTTCCCATTTCTCATCTCTCCCAGAAGCGGACTGGACCACCGGGATACCGTAAAACATCCCAGTGGGCCGGTTTGATTTGGGCCGTCACAACTATCATAAACTAATTAATTCTAAATTATTATTATCTTTATTAAATGTTAATCAAAAGTTCCCGTGTGAAAGTCTGAACATGCCTAGAGTACAATCATTTGTGAATATAATATACAATTACATTAAATAAATTCCCCGCACAGATTTATCTGATTACCAAACCCTTCCTTCACCTCTGACAAGACATCTTGTGAATGTGGGGAATGCCAGGTATACACCGTGGTTCGGATTCCACGTTAAACTGTAGGTCCTTCATTTCATCTCGCAATCACCCTACCATTACACATTAGTGTAAGTGCGTAATAACCCGAACGGGTAGTAAGACGTGGTGCTAATAATAATAATAATAATAATAATAATAGTGATAATAAAATGAATTCCCATAGCGTGGGATAAAACCTATGTAACTAAGTCCCGGGTTTGATTCTCTTGTCCAAGTAGTGTCGTTGATTTTTCAACTAAATTTAAATTAACATCTAACACACAATTTATAAGTTCTAAAAACAAAACTAAAAAGCTATTTATTTTTTGAGATTTACTACTAGTCTTGACGTGAAGTAATTAATTGGCGGCTACCAACCCACCCAACAGCCTTTAAATTGCCGATAAATTTTGTCATATTAATTAATTGGGGTCTCTCTTATACAAGTGAAACAATTAACCAGTACTCGCTCAACACTCGAGGCTATAACTGGACCATTTCCATCATCATTATTATTTTTTAAATCAATAATTCTTTGCATTTTTTTTTCGCCACGTCTCACTACCCGTTTGGATTGTACGCATATGAACTGATGGTTACGCTAATTTGAAAGGTAGGCCTATATGAGGAAGGCTGAATTTGGAGCAAGTGGCCTGCATTTGAAGAAAACTACCCCCAGTACTTCCTAACTATATTCGAAGCAAGGGCGCCCATGTGGGTTTTCTAAATGGGGTGGGGGGGTAAGGAGAGGGGGGATTTGAGTCCCATCTGCCGGGGGTGTGGCACGCCCCCCTCCCCTTCTCCTCGAGAGAAAATTTCAGCAGTTTAACGTTGTGAGAGGGAATTTTAAAACATTTTAACATAATTCTTAACTAATTATATTCGTTCCAAGAGCCAATTTTTTGCAACAACAAGAAATTCTGAAAAATTATCAACAACTAAAATTTTAGTTGTAGCTGAACCCATTAAAAAGGAACATATTTTCCACAAATGTATTGAACAAAAATAAAAAAAATTAAACTATTTGAGAGGGAATGGGAGACAATCAACATTTTATCATTTTTATTTCTGTTAACTCCAATATTGATGTTTCAAATTTGTTTATAACAAATTGCATCCAAATCTTATTTACACAATTTTATTTTTCTATAAAAATTAACAAAAGGAAAGTAAATATTTTAGCATTTATGGGCGCCCATGATTCGAACCCCGATCCTCCAGCCATCCTTAGTCCATTCCGTTGCGGGTGTGACGCATTCAAGTTATACCATTCCATTCCACCACTGAAGCAGGTTCTTATCAGTTAGCTGATATATTAACAATACATTTATTTACATTATGATGCGGCCTGGGTTCAATCCTCGGTCCCGGCACAGATTTATCTGATTACCACACCCTTCCTTCACCTCTGACAAGACATCTTGTGAATGTGGACATTACACATTAGCGTAAATGCGTATAACCCGAACGGGTAGTAATACGCGGTGCTAATAATAATAATAATAATAATAATAATAATACTAATAATACATTGTTTTTTTAGCCCCTCGTATTACTACCCGTTCGAGTTATATGCTTATGCACTATTACGCTAATGGGTTAAGAATTGGGAAGGTTGAATTTAGAAGAAATGAACCCGCATTTGTTTGGAGGTAGAGTGGAAAACTATGTAGGGAAAACCGCCCCAGTTCACCCTACTGAGATTAGAACCTCGATCTTCCCGTCCAAGACAGTCTAACTCAACACGAAACTACCGCGTTAGCTAATTAGTGGGTCAATTTATATTATGCCTAACTGTATAAAGAAGTAGGTAGGGCCTATATTTGTTAAAGCTTAGCCCCCTTAGAATCTTCTAATCCAGAGATATGAGAATTTGAAATTAGATTTTTTTTTTCTTCAATATTGAACAGGAGTTTTCAGGGCTATTGTGATGCTTATATCTGCTTAACCCCACAATTGAGGGAAAACCTAACAACCAGACCCCAGACCATTAATGTATAACTTAAGGTGAGGTGAAGGGGGAACGTGAGAAAAGACCAGTGAATTTGCAGGTTGTTTATGCCAAAACAAAATATTGCTCCAGTAGCAACGTTTAGTTTAATTTTCTTCACACGGTATTATCAAAATTTCTCGAGTATCTGTCAAGGGTGTCATGGAATTTAATCACAACTTTTTCTCTTCATTCAGAAAGTTTCTCATCTAATGCTGCTATGCTTATGACAAACTGATATTTTCTCGCATCCCTTATATTCCCACCTTAATGTGAACCTATTTAAAATTGAATTTGTTTTTACCAACCTGGAAAAGTTAAACTCTTATGCATATCCCGTTTTATAAAATTTAGATTCGATATTTAGGACTCAACATCAATATTCTGATTCGAGAAGTGTAGATATGACCCCATCTCTAAAATATTTCACTAAATATGATACTTATTTTAATTTGATACACTCTGTAGGCTATATACAGTAGCCCCGTGGCTTCTTTGGTGCTGACTGGCAGCTCACAGCTGACTTCTGACGACTTTGAAAAAAGTTACCAGACCAAATTATGTATCCCTACGTCCAGCCATGTAATCTGCAAAAACATGTGTTTAGCAGCTTTTACTTCTGACAGTCAAAATGTAGGTATATATCTAAATGGTGACTATCAGAAGTTAGCTGTGAGCTGTCAGTCAGCACCAAAGAAGCCATGGGGTTACTTTTTTTTTTGTAAATAGTGCATACACATAATGTAATTAATTTTTAAATCCTTTTTTAATTCGTTTAGAAACAATTTTTCTCTGCTATAGCTGAAAATATGTTTTAATTTTCAGACCTAATTAAAATTGTTATATTAAATTACCAACAATATATTTTATATTAGCTTTTGTTTTCTTAACGCGCTGTTTTGTGTCATGTAAGGTAAGGCTAGCCTATATTATGTTGGAAGCGTTTAAAATCTTTCAAACTTAAGCTATTTCACAACTTCACCAGATCTTTAATGATAAGGCGCAGACGTTTCGTCTCACGCTGTACTTCCGACGTTTCACGGAGGGAAGTCTGGCAACGCTGCTTATCAAACACAACCTCCCATCCCCGTGGCAAATGTTAGACATTCTTTTGTCAGCAACTTAACAAGTAGGCAGCTAGGCTTACAAGGATCATATTTTGCGTTGGTAATTATTTCAATTGACATTTGACCAGCGACGTGGCCGTTATAAATTAGAACTACAAGCTTTTTGGGAGAAATCTTTTAATAAGTAAGATTGGATTAGTTGAACGCACTTTCTTTCACTGCTGTCTTTTTGGAATTTAATATAACAAAATCTTCATTGTTAACACTAATTCATGTAAGGTATTCTTTTATTCGAGGTCGTCGAATTTCAGACAGAAAGATCAAAACATCGACAGTAATTTGCGTTTCTACAAAGACTAATTTTTAAAATTACACGTTTTTAAATATTGCATATAGGTATTCAACTACTCTTGAAGTGTCTTGTTTGTAAAAGGTACAGCATCTTGCTAGTAGGTGATCGTTTGGTCTTTTAAGGGTCTTGTTTGTAGAAGGTACAGCTCCTTGCTAGTAGGTGATCGTTTGGTCTTTTAAGGGTCTTGTTTGTAGAAGGTACAACTCCTTGCTAGTAGGTGATCGTTTTGTCTTTTAAAGCTCTTGTTTGTAAAATTATTAGCACCGCGTCTTACTACCCGTTCGGGTTATACGCACTTACGATAATGAGTAATGGTGGGGTGATTGTGAGATGAAATGGAGGACATACAGTTTAACGTGGAATCCGAACCACGGTCGAGGCCTGGCATTCCTCACATTCACAAGTTGTGATTAATACACGTCTTATCAGAGGGGAAGGAAGGGTTTGTAAAAGGTGTGGCACTTTGCTCTGAGGTGATCGTTTGGCCTTGTTTGAGTAAGGTGCCCGCCGGCGGCGCCTGAGTGTGTAGACGCCCTCCCTGTGGGTGCCCCATAGCGCGATCGTCGACCCTGCAGCTGTTCCCATGCTGCACACGGCGACCACTCTTGTTGGCGGGTGGCCGAGGTCTTGCCTTGTCTGCTCGCTCCTGAATGCAACTCTCTTGCCTATCTTATCTCGCTCTCACTGGGGTGGGCTGATCTCTGAATAGCCCTCTCACGCCCTCTTTCGGAAAGGGGGAGGGGGAATACTATTTATAGGCTTAACTTTACTTCTACTTACTATTCGTTCAAAAAATCGTCTCAATATCGTTGAGGCGATGTTCAACCCCCTCTGAAATAATATTTGATTTCATACTAGTAGGAAATTTAGGGCCGAATGTATGGTCAGGTATCGGGAGTCAACCAGTCTCCCAGTACACTAATAACAAGCAGTTCAGTTCGTATTTATAGTCCAGTATCGGGAGTCAACCAGTCATATCGAGAGTCAACCAGTCTCCCAGTATACTAATAACAAGCAGTTCAGGTCGTATTTATAGTCCAGTATCGAGAGTCAACCAGTCTTCCAGTACACTAATAACAAGGAGTTCAGGTCGTATTTATAGTCCAGTATCGGGAGTCAACCAGTCTCCCAGTATACTAATAACAAACAGTTCAGGTCGTATTTATAGTCCAGTATCGAGAGTCAACCAGTCTCCCAATAAGCCTATACGAATAACAAGCTCAGTTCGAATGGGGGATTGACTGACGTCCGAATCAAAATAAATACCGTTCGTGGGCTTCGCGCGTTTCGAAAGCAGATGAAATGTGAGTGATTTGAAGTAGCCATTCATCGCTCCACTTGACTGTTAAGTGACAGCAAACATATTGATTAATTTTTTCTAATTACTAGAAAACATGCTCATTTTATTAGGTCTAATGCCATTACCAATTTAAACAAGTAAATGGGCCAGGAGGGTTAATTTTAAGGTGTTTTTTTTACAATACTACGTCTTACTACCAATTTGGATTATACGATTATGTGCTTATTAAGATAATGGGCTAGGTATGAGAAAGGTTGAATTTAAAGGAAGTATATCCGCATTTGCGTGGAGAAAGACAATGCAAACCATTTATGGAAAACCACCCTGAGTATACCCGACCAGGATTGAACCACGATCTATCCGTCATCGGCAGTCTAGTTTATTGCGAGAGTAGGGCCTTAGACCATGAGGCCAGAGAAGCGGGTTAAGGAATTGTTCAAGCAGTTGTGTCTAAAGGATAAAAACCATCCTAAATACAGTCGGTAGTGATTGAACCCCGAGCTCCTGGATTGGAGTCTATATGCCAACTCTTCCTGTGATGTTATGTGTCATAATAGAGTGTGCTTTGAAAATATGATTTCCCGGGTGTCACATGGCAGAACTTTTGTTAGATTGTGTATTTTTTATTGCAAATGGAATAGATGGAAGTTAACTAA
Source organism: Timema shepardi (assembly GCA_902151425.1). Taxonomy (NCBI): domain Eukaryota; kingdom Metazoa; phylum Arthropoda; class Insecta; order Phasmatodea; family Timematidae; genus Timema; species Timema shepardi. Next base: position 46,282 of record CABFVX010005458.1, read on the forward strand.
CTATCCAGTTATCACATAGAAACGTTTAAATTGCCATTTTACTGTTAACTTGGAACTGTGCAGCATTATTAATTCTATCAACAAGACATAATTGATTATTTTTTCTTCCTCACGCGATGGTGACCTGGTGGTCTAGAGGTAAGGTGTCAGACTTCTGTCCTGGGAGTCCGAGGTTCAATCCTTGGTCCCGGCACAGATTTATCTGATCACCAAATCTGACAAGACGTGTATTAATCACAACTTGTGAATGTGGGGAATGCCAGGCCTCTACCGTGGTTCGGATTCCACGTTAAACTGTAGAGTCTTCCATTTCATCTCACAATCACCCTACCATTACACATCGGCGTAAGTGCGTATAACCTGAACGGGCAATAAGACGCGATGCTAATAATAATAATCTTCTTCGCGCATCGCTATCCGTCCGGGTTATGTACATTTAACCAAACAATTGATATAGGAATGAGGAAGGTACAATTTAGAGGAAGTGTGTCTATATTTGCGTGTAAGGAGATTAGGACACCATTGGGGGGAGGGGGTGAAGCGAATCCTCCGTACACCTGGCCGAGATTTGAACCCAGTCGTTCCAGTCTCTGGTAAACTAAACGAGGCTGACGTTTAGTCCGCGTGCCCAACGATACGCTTTATTATATAATTAGTTGCTTTGCTGATTGTTATAAAATATAACCGTTTTCTTTGTTAGCAGCGCGTCTTCCTACCAGTTAGGGTTATAGGATTATATTCTGATTACGCTGATGTTTTAGGGATGAGGAAGGCTATATTAATAGGAAGTGTACCCGCATTCGCGTGGAGGGAGAGTGGAAAATCATTTTGGAAAAATCTCAATCCACCCGACCGAGATTAGAACCTCGATCTCCCCGTTTCATCAATATCACTATTTAACAGGAACCCTGGTAGGGTTATATTTACAAATTATGCATCAGTGTTCTTTTGCTGAGATATTGTAAAATATCGGAACACAATCCACAGGATAGCGTTCTCGTAACAGTCAGACGCGCTAACCCCACGTCTAGCTATGACGTTTTAGAGCAGAATATTTATATATATTTGCCAGTTACTCCCTGAAGAGATCCGTAGTAGTTGTTAGCGTAGTCGGCGATTTCTCGTGGGAGGAAATCCCATTGAAGACTGGTTTCAGTAATGAACCTGCACTTTTTACTCCTCCGTTTTCTTGTTTTCAATTATCACCTGACATTCCGAGGGTGTGACCAGGGCCCCCTCGGCACGCGAACAGTCCAGACAGGTTGTGCTCTTATTGATAGAACACTCGCCGTGACTACCTCAGCTATAAGACAACATTCCCGTTGTGCTCACCATTGGTATGTCCCTAAAGAATTACAAACTTTTAATTTTATAGTTACAAAATTGCGTATGAAAAGGTAGGATTACATAATTTTAAACGATATTTAAAGTTAAATCTTTCACTTTTCAGATTAAGGTAAAATATAGCTTTTCTCATACAAATAATAATTTTTAATAGTGTCACTACAGGAATTAAAAAAATTGAGGATTATTATTTGAGTGGTTTTGATGTTTCACAACAAATTTTTTTATCCATAAATACGGTAGTGTGTGGATATTTCCCTTCAAGTAGGTAGTGCCCTTAAAGTTGGAGTGTAGGGAACACGAGCTAAGGGCAATATTTTTGCGGTTTTAAATCAAAACTTTTTTTTTTGGCAAAATAAATCAAATATGGCTCCAGTAGAAACATAAGAGTTTAATTTTCTTCTCATGGTGATATCAACATTTTTTGTTGAATATCAATAGCATATTAGCGTTTGATGAAAACTTTTTTAAATGAAGAGAAAAAATTTTCATTAAATTCCAGGATACCTTTGAAATTTTAAAAAGAGATTTTGAGATCATCATGTGAAGAAAATTAAATTTTATGTTTGTATTTGAGCAATATTTTATTTATTTTTGGTCAAAAAAAGGTTTTGTCATAAAAACTGATTTTCTCGCTTTCTCTACACTCCCACCATGGAAGAGGTTGCGGGAAAAAGCCAGTGTTTTTGCTGTTTTTATGAAAAACACTTTTTTTTTTACCAAAATAAATAAAATATTGCTCCAATACAAACATAAAATCTAATTTTCTTTACATGATGACCTCAGAATTTCTTTAATAATTCTCAAGGGTGTCCTGAAACTTAATGACAACTTTTTCTCTTTATTTAAAAAGTTTTCTCATCTAATGCCACTATGCTTATAACAGATATTCGGGGATGGTTGATTTCACCATGAGAAGAAAATTAAACTCTTAAGTTTGTACTGGAGCCATCTTTTATTTATTTTAGCTAAAAAAATGTTTTGCCACAAAAACTGCAAAAACACTGCCCTTAACTCGCGTTCCCCTAACACTCTCGCCCTAATAAATAAAGATATGTCGGTGTTGTCGCATGTCTTCTGATGTCCCATTCCTCGAACGTTTGGTGTAGTCTGGTATATATTATGTCTCACCGTCGCGTCTCGAGAGTCCGATGATGATCTCTGTGGTGTCCGTGTTGAGGATCGTGTTAGAATGTTGGGATGAGGAGGGGAGGTTGGGTGGGTTGAATACCTGGAATACCTGCACGACCTCGCCTTAGGGGAAGAGCAACCCTGTCTGCGCTACTGCCTCAGCTTTCCTTCGGCTTACACTCTTGGCCGTGGCGAGGTTGTTTCTGAAATTTCACACGGTATTGATGTTACTTAAAAAAATAATAATTCTACAACTAGAAGATAATTAATTAGTTTTCACCCGAGTCGGTGGTCGAAGGCAGTGTTTCTAAAAGTTTTTGGTGATGGAGGTTCACCAAATGGAAGTTATGTGGACTGGGGGGGGGGGGGGCAGAGTGGCNGGGGGCAACGTGGCCCCTGAGAGCAAAGAGGGTTCAAAGCTATGCAGGAAAAATATTAGTTCTCTTATTGGGAAAATCCATTTTACGACTATAAATACAAGACAGACATTATTTATTAAGTGAAATGTTAATCAAAAATATATAATTACATTGAATTAGTAAATTTCTAATATATAGCCCCGCTTCTTACTACCCTTTCGGGTTGTGCGCCTATGTACTAATTACGCTAATGGGCTGAGAATTAGGAAGGTTTAATTTAGAGGAGGTGCACTCGTATTTGCGTGAAGGTAAAGAGTGGGAAAACTATAGAGAAAACCACATTCATTACATCCGACTGGGATCGAACTACGATCTCCCCGGTAGTCCAGTATTTTCTATAGTGATGCCTTAGAGCGTACGGCCACTGAAGCCGGTAATTATGTAGTAAAGGTTTTTTGATTATTTAAAAAATTCTAAGCCTCATTTTTTTTATAAAAAATAATTGTATGAATTTGTTAACTTAAGTTTGATAGTCTTGTTTTTCTATGACTTGTGTCTACCAAGAAAGTAAATATAGCATATTCTTGATATTTCAGTTTATTTAATTTTTTGTATTTAAAACTTTTGTATCATACTGTATGTGATCAAACCTTTTTATTTGTATTGCGAAATTTCCTGGGCTCCTGTGGACCACCAGTGGGCCCAGAACCACACTTTGAGAAACTCTGGTCAAAGGAGTCACTAAACTACCAATGGTTGAGATACAGGGGTTCATATCCTAGTTGAATTTATGATGGTGGTTTCCCCTAAATTATTTTTCACTCTTCCTCCACTCATACGCGGATACATTCCCTCTAAATTCAACCTTTCTCATTCCTGACATAAACACGTAATTATTCCATTTGCGTATAATCCAAATGGATAGTAAGAAGCGGTGCTAATAATGTTTTGTTTTCTACCGCGCCTAACTTCCACTTCTGGAGAAGGATGGAAGAATTTAGATGAAATGTAACCGCGCTTGCGTTAAGGAAACGTGAAAATCCATTATTTTTCATCACTGCGTCTTATTACCCGTTCGACGTACACACATATATACGAATTACGCTAATGCGTTAGGGACGAGGAAGGTTAAATTCATATGACGTGTACCCCCATTTGCGCGTAGAAAGAGAGGGAGTTGAAAATAAATTAAGTAAAAAACACCCTCACCACACCAGACCGGGATTAGAACCCTGATCTTCCCGTCATCGTCAGTTCATTCTATTGCAATAATGACGTATTTTATAGACCCTTCGACTATCGAAGCTGGTAGGGAAATCCATTTAGTTAAAAACAAAACAAACCTCAGCACAACTGACCAATATTTGAACCCCGACCTCTCCGTCACCGGAAAACCAGACTAGATGAGCTTGACGTTTAGTTCGCGTGTCCACCGATGCGGGTTATTAAATACTTAACTGGTGAAACGTTTATGTATAATTTCAAAATAATCCGTGAAAGTCACGCGAACCAAAGATGGAGCAATCTTCGAAGAAATTATATTTCGAGCCGCACACGGATATGAAGTCGTCCTTTTTCTGACACACACAGTAGGAAGGATTGTCGATTCCGATTACACAAAAGAAATCTTAATTGGAGAACAAAGGGCCAATTAAGGGCTAGGGGGGGG
>CABFVX010005459.1:0-14147 GCA_902151425.1 Timema shepardi
AAATACGATTGTGGAAAGAGTTAATGTTTCTAGAAAAGGCTGTACACCGATAGGAAATGCTTTTGCCTGTCAATTGAACCCCCCAAGCACCCAATGGCGCATTGTTTACAATTAGGGATTTCCAAGTAAACCCTCCCCCCTCACATTCCAACAACAGAAAGCTAGAAAATTTGGCAAACGGTAACAGAGAGAGAGAGCGAAGATAAATATTTTCTCCATAAGACATGCAGTTCCCTCAGCTATGAAATTAGGTGTAGCACATGCCTGTCACATAGTTGTTGAAGAGATACGAGGACAATTCATCCAAGTTGACCAGCTTATTGGTTGCGTGAATAATTTTTTTCTGAAGTCACCATCTCGAGTGGCATCATTCAAGTCGAAGGTACCGAACGTTCCTTTGCCACCAGCTCGAATTTTAACCTGATGGTGTACTTTGATTGAAGCATTACCAATAATACCCTCCACACAAATGCTGATACATTCAGTCCCCCACACAAACCCCTAATATATATTTATTTATCCCACCCTCCCCCATTAGGTCTATATAGATGCTTGTATGCTTAGTAACAAATTCTAATTTACATCCATTACTGTTTCCAGCCTGTGGCCTGGGTCAGATTTTATTCAAGCCATATATTTTTCACTACCGGCTTCATAGGTCTGTCGTAGCTTCATATACCTTATAATTTAACTTAAGAATAGGACAGGCACAACATCCAGTCCACGGCCGTGAATTCATCACTGTGAAAGGGTAAACCCGCATTTTAGGACTACCAATAATACATTATTTGCCAATGCTAGGAATCGAGCTCAGTAGAGAGACACGCTACCTGCTGAGCTAATGTGTTGTATTGTAATAAATAATACAATTTTAAAAGATGTATCTGTAAGTACTTACACAAGTAAGTAACACAAACCTTAAAATAAATGGTATGGAGCTCTGCACGAACTTTCTCGCTCTATTATTTATAAATGGAGATATTTACTCAAAACTCGTAATATATGTGAATCTAAATAATAAACACTAGCCAACACAAGAATAAATTGCACTATCCTTATGTAAAACATTTTTGGAATCCGAGTTTAAAATTTTATAATTTCATTTTTAAAGAATTAATGTCCTCAATTGTATGTTTGGACCGATACAAAAAATCAATATTGGGTTCACAAGGGTCAACACTTCGTATTAAAATTTCGACTTCTGGTTAAAATTGTTGATATTTTATTGGGGGTTGCACATCATCATGTCATCGCATTGCTATTAAATTTATCATTTATAAATTTTGACCAATACAAATTGTAAATATTGACTATTTAGTCTAAAATGGAGATTGATCCTTGTTGTACAAACATTTATCCTAAGAGGTTTAAGGAAAAATAACATAAACTGTTTGCGAGACTTGCTTATATTTAATTACTCTATGGCATTGGAGAAATATTGCATTAAAACTTAAGTCGTATCTCTTTACAATTAAAGCTCACAAAATTGTATTTCGATAATTGCCAATATCTCAGAAACTGTTGGTTTTATTAAAATATATTTCATTTAAAAGTTTTTTATTTTTAATAGTTCTACAATTTGGCAGTTATATTTTATTTAGTATTTCAAATAGTTGCAGAAATGCGGAAGTTTCTGCTTCTCTAAAGTAACCTAAAAGTAATTTAATGATAAAATTAAAATAGCCAGTTTATTTATAATCTTAATCAACGCCTAAATACGAATTTTAATCAAAAACGTTAGAGCCGACTTTGAGAACATATTTTTTTTCTCGCCCTTTATTAAACTACTTTTAATTTAAAGTTTAAACAGTTACACAAACAGACGGCATTGAAAAGACCACTTTTTAGGACTCGGAGCGTCACGAGACGTTGACATCCATCGACATTTTAGGTTAGATTTGTTTTTACTGTCGCAATACTTTACCTTTTGGGCTCAAAAAGTTAAAAATATATATTTGCGTATAGCTTGAAAATTGTTGGTTTTATAAAAATATGCTTCAATTAAAATATTTGTATTATAAATAGGCCTACATATTTGTGATGAAAAGTATTTTTTATATCTCAAATAGTTTAGGATAAATTGTAAAAACAGATAATCTACGCACGACCAGAGTCCTTAAAGCCATTTTGCCGAAATATTGAGAGTAACCATTATTTTACAATATCTACAAATGTTTATAAATGAAATTTAATCAAAATAGTTAGAGCCGATTTTGAGAAAATGGACTGTTTCTCTTTTTGCCTTTAAGTGAACTACCCTCAATTTTAGGGTAAGATATCCAATTCCAAAAATTCCTTGGGGAAACCCTATGAAAACCCTAGATGCCAAGTTTTAGCCCAATCGGTAAAATAGTTTAGGCTCTATTTGGAGGTACAGACAGATGGAAATTCAAAAACCACATTTTCTGATTTAGGGGATCATGAAACGCTAAGATTCATCAAAATCTTGAGTGCGATTTTTTTTTACGATCACAATACTTTCTTTACGTGTACGATAGCGAGAAAGTAATAAGCATAGACGCGATACTTACGAAAATTCATTGTTAAGGTAGAAACATTTTCACTTAATTTAAACAATGAACTTAAATTGTTTTTTGTTCCTAAATATTACAAATCCTATAGGAATATAATAAGGCAAACATCTAACAACTAAAAATGTTACCAATTATTTTTTATGGACAAGGGTTGAGGTGTGTATTTTGAAGGCCGTGTTTCTGTGGTTAATTTTACAAATACTTTTTTTATTAGGGATCCGGAATATCAACAAACCGGATTTTTGTCGACCAAATTATTGATACTCTACTGTATTTTAATTTTTTGGAGAAAGCTGGCGATGTGTTTTAATACTTTTTTCCCCAGTTCCCCAAGAAAATCAATGTCAAAAGCTCATATTGACAATATTACGTGTTTAACTAGAACAATCTTAGTACCAATAAAGTTATGGTCTATTCCAGTCATTTCCAGGGAAACGAACTTGGATTATTTGGTCGATTGTAAGGTCAATTTTATTGTTGGAGTTTCGTAAACCAAATGTTAGATTTATTTTAACTCTAAATAACTCACATATAATGTTAATAAAATACAATTTTATAGATATAGTCCAGCAAGGAATTAACTATAAATTATATAAAATATAATATTTTTACAGTAGACCTAAATTTATATAGATATAGTCTAATTGTAATTGATTAAACTAACATTATTTTTTAATTCGAGGTCTTGGTCTCGGCATTGTAATCGTCTGTTTATATTGTAATTAATCGAAACTATAAAATAGAGTGTATTATTATCGTAAAACGTATCGGTGGTCATGCAGAATAGACGTTAAGCTCATTTAACTTGGTTTGATGGGTCGTTTCGAGCTAGAAACCCGGATGGGTGTATTGAGAATGTTTTTGGGTAAATTGTCTCCTGACTGTCAACATCCTTACAATAGCTACATTATACACAAGTCGTGGTACGAATTACGAAACTAACAAAGATTAAAGCAGCCAATTACATATCCATTTACGTTATTTCAAGGGTGAAACACTCAACACTACTAACATCTTCCTCTAGACCAGGGGTCAGCAAACCAGTGGGCCACATGAGGCCCGCACGTACACTTTTAGCAGCCCATAAAGGGTTGACCATACTTAAATAGCAGATGGTCCGTATTATTGTTTCAACGTGTTTAATACATTTTTTAAATTGTATGAATAAAATAATAATAATAATTAGGAATCTGCAAATATTTGAAATCTTGAATTATTTCGAATACTTGATTCGAAACTTTGAATAACAAGCTCGAATAATATGATCATAAATCTGTATATTCAGGTGGGTTTTACTGCTAATGCGGCAAGACTGTTGACGTGAGAAAACAGGTAGTTGGATAATCTTCTTTTGACACAGGGTTAAATACCCTTGTGTTTTTTTTTTGTTCTATTAAAATTTTGTTGCTGTTCAGAATCGCTGTTTGGGTGAGTAGGTTTTCCGCAATGTCCATCTTGAGACCTTTTGAAGAGGAATGTAAAAGTTTTATGCAGTTATTAATTGGTGTTAGTTGATGCCCGGAAAGTTTTAGATGTTCGGAGAATTTGGATTTGCATCTATTGTATTTAAAATCACTAATGTGTTCAGCAAATCGAATTTAAAGGTTTATTCCTGTCTTGTCGATGTATACAGCCTTACATTCACATGTCAATTTGTAGGTATCAATTTTTGTATAGTGATTTTTAGAGTTGAGATTAGATTATGGATATTTCGGATAGCCTACCTATCCTATATAACAGCAACACAATTTTAAATGAGAAAACTAATTTTGAAAATCAGTCCCCTACTAACACAAATAGAAAATGACCTCAAAACGTCAAATTAAAAAGTAAACACCATTCCCAAAATTCTATCTCTCCCTCCATCACAATTAAAATATATTCTAACCAAAATCAAAAGAATAATACCGTAGATTCATATGCCTCATTTTAATTCATTGTTCCATTTTTTGATAAAATAAACAATCATTTATCTATATATATTTACTTATAATATCAATTACACTCTATGTTACACTAGCATTGCTATCAAACTTATCAATTATTTTATTTTATTTCATTTCTTCATATTGGTAGATTACAACTCATTGTTGATCATCCAACAAAAAGTTTCATACATTATAATAATTCAAAATTTTCAAATCTTCCGACAATGTGTATTTTAAACAACACATCGTCATCATAAATAAAGTATTTATAAGTGTGATAATTTAAGTGATTTTTTATTTAATATTTCATATATTATCTTCTAATTCCTCTTTTTTGGCTACATTCCTAATGTTTAGCTTTATTAAACTTACAATTGCATTAACCTCCAGACCATATTTCACAAGACATTGGTTTTCCTCAGACCTAAAGATGATCTAACATAACACCGAATCATGTCGTTATAGAAGACTAAAGATCAAATAAGGAGAAGGGAATAAAATAATAAAAAATAAGATTTAATTTATTACTACAGATAGGTTGAATTATATATTTCTCAAATCCAAATATTAAATTTCCTTTGAATCTTTAAATATATGTACCATTTTAGTTAGGGTTAAAATATATAAAAATTGAATTTAAAAACAATTTGTTAAAGGCTTGGTGCCACTAACAAATGATATTTTGTTTGTCTTGTCTATAACAACATAAACAACAAAGAGTAAACTTTATGTGTAAGTTAGTTATATTAATACAATCTTGTCCTTTTTTATGATTATTCCTCCAAGCTACGCAAGTATTTGTAATTCCTTTTACCAATTGCTTAAAATGGTTATTTGTAGTCCGTATTCTTATTGTACTCTAGATATTTTTTTTAGAGTTTATGTTTCTCAAATACCATAAGAATCGACGTTTCGAGCACTCTATCTCTTTTTTTTTTAATGAGTCTTATTTTCAAATCCAAACTTTTGACTTAATTCCAGATTATGTCGGCTTCTAATATATTTCACTGTTGTATTAATATATAAGGTAGGCATTGTTTCCAGTGTAACTTCCCCTTTGTTAAAACACCAGTCTAACCAACCTATGCCACAACAACCAGTGCTCGCATCTATGCCTGCTAGTACCTGGCGGGCATCGCCACCTCTGTCCGGATAAAGTATATTCTCACAGCACCAGCGAGGTCATCTGTGACGCTGTGGCCGAGCGTCCCCGGCCGTCTGTCTCTGTCGTAACAGTGGCTTGTGTAAAGATGCAAACACCGGGGACCTGACACGCAAGTGTCCAGAGGACTTCCTCGGCAGGTTAGGCGAGGACTATGTTCTCAAGACAGGCTCTCTAGGCAGTGGGGCCAACACGACCACTATTGTCGTATTCATCGTAGTGGTGCTATTGGTGCTGCTCGTGGTAGGTTCTGTCTTGTTTGTCTTCTGGAAATGACTCTTGTAAGTTGGATATAAACAGGGGTAGTTAGTTGGAATACACAGATTTCAGACCAACTAGAGCTCATTCAACTATAAAGTGTATTAAACTAGGGGTGTGGGAATATTCAACTTGGCTTCTAAACAAATATCAGCTTTGACTTAGCTTCGAAAACAATTCCAACTTCAACATATGCGAAGCTTCGTCAGTGAAGATATCGACAGCTATAATATTAATGTGGAAAAATTTGGAGTAATTGATCTATAAGTAGGGATAACTGGATTTATCAAAATAAAACAAAATATTACAAACAATGTTGTACAATATAATATTTGCCAAATGATTTTAATGTACAAAGCTATATCTAGTAAAATTAATAGCCACAAAATAATAACCAACAAAAATATCATACTCTCTAAATGGAAAAATGACACCTGGACACAGGAATCGAACCCTGTACCTTTAGCTTAGTCCATCAATGCTCTAACCACTGGGCTATTCAGGAATCGTCCCATTCTCAGGCCTATTCTTCACTCAAGTTTTAAGGCAGAGTCTATGATGGATGTGTGAAAATCATCAGCTACAATGAGTGAATAATGGCCCTGAGCACTGGATAGCCCAGTAGTTAGAGCATTGGTGTACTAAGCCAAAGATAATGGGTTCAATTTCCATGTCAACATTTCATTTTTCTGTCCAAAGAGTATAATATTTAGGTGTGGCTGTGATCATAGCTATCAAATGTATTAGGATTGGCTATTTAATCCACCTTAGCCATGAGGTTAACATCTGTATTTGACTTGTTTCAGTTGGAAGTCCCCGGGCATAGCCGGTCTCACCAACTCTCAAAGTGTTTCATTCAGGCAAGGGGCGGATGTGGAGTTTGGTACTCCAACTTTCTCAAGCAATGGGTCTCAAATAGTAGCGGTTATTCTATGTATTCAAAAAATGTAATGTAATTCAATCAAAACTCTTTAAAATTAAAATACAAGGGAACGTTAATAACATTAGTTTTATACCAAATAATTCAATAAACAATTTTGTTGGTTTTATTTAATACACACTAAGAAAAAGCCTTAAAAATATCAAACATTAGTTGATCATCATGAATTATTGTTTCCTGTATGTGGTAGAGTCATTTTAAAATGCCTCCATCATCCTCTCTCCTTCAACCACTCTTCCTCCTCTGATTGCTTCCATTCTTCTTCTCTCACTTGCACACTTGTTATCTGATCCTCCCATCTCTTCCTTGTATCCCTTGTGATGTTTTTCCTCCAAACTTAACCTCCATCATTCTACTTTGGATTCCTTCTTTTTCCATGCTCATAACAGGCCCATACCATTTCAGCCTTGATTCTTCTACTATCTCATGTACTCCCTGAACACCAACTCTTGCCCAAACATCTGCATTCATCATCTTGTTTCTCCTCGTGACAGTTAACAAACTCCATCCCCACGGCCTCCACTTTCCTAGTCTCTCTTACATCCAATGTCCATGTTTCTGCTGCCTACGCAACTATGGGTGCAAATTACACCCTACATTTAAAGTATGATTATTTATTATCTTACACACTTGTAAAAAAAACCTCTGATGTTCTCTTCTTATTAGATATTATTAGATCACAGTGTCGTGTTGTGTTCTTATAATCTGTATGCCTAATTTTGTGCAAAAACAACTTGGGTGACATCAATTTCGTGTGATGGTTTGATTACAGGAACCCAGATCATGAACTTTAATTACAACCTGGGTGACATCAAGTTTATGTGATGGTTTAATTACAGGAACTTATGGACTTGTATTACCACCTGGGTGACATCAGCTCCAAAAACAGAGACTTCAGTAACCCCTTGTATGATGCAGTGGGAACTTTATATGTGGGGCCCACAGGGGGAAGTGAAGGAGGGGTTATCTATGAGGTGTCTGCACTTACATCACTAAATCTAAGCTGGGTAAGAGGGGGAGGTAATCCCGGAACCAGCATCAGCTGTACTGGCTCCATCCAGGGTCATCCAGCTGCCTTCTCCGCAGATTAAGATCAAGCGTCGAGAGTTGGACCCCACCACCGCAGGCACGCGCAAATACACTCAGAAGCTTGTGTAAGAGGACAAGTCTGAGTGGTGAGGACGAATCAATCTAATCACCAAGCTGAGCTGAGAATATATTATGTTCTTTCTGTACACTGATTCAGATCTTTATGGAAGTGTTACGAGGGGATTGGTTCGGTCCCATTATCAGTATTGTTACACTTGTTATTATTTCCAAGCCAGACCAAGTTTTGACAGTCTAAAAGTCAACTGTGATGTTTGTTCATTTCTACTAGAACTACATAAGTTTAGTCTACTGTCCATTTGTAAAAGACATAAATTATGTGCAGATAACATTCTGGTCCAGCTAGATATTACAGAACTGTAGACTCAGTCTAGAAATGAAAATATCAAATGGGTTGCTTAGCTTTCTATTTGACTGGAGTCTATTAATTATGAATCTGTTTTAGAAGGTACCCAACTTGATTAATATTTATCAATTGTAAAGTTTAGAGATACATACTCACTCTACTTTTAACAGCAAACTCTTCAGGTTTAATTGCTTAAGATGATAACAAGATGCACATATTTAAGACACTCAACTTCAGGTTCTTCCATGGCTGGTGACATATTATCAGTATTTGTTCCGTTACTATGATTATAAATTCTCTTAGCTACAGTAGAACTAAAAGTGCAGTAAATATATAAGACAGAGCTCACACATTTGAACAGCTCATATATTTTTCTAAGACATAATATTTTTGTATTGGTCAAGGTTGAGGTGTATGTTGATACAGGGTTTTTTCCTTATTTTTTTAACGTTCAAAAGAATAACATAATTTCCTTTTTGTTTTGATACATGTGATGTGTACATAAATAAATGTATACATGTGTAAGTGTGTATATAAAAGTAGCTAGTATGATTGATGGGAACAGCGCTGGGACTGGTTGAAATTGGTCACGTGACCACACCTCCTCGCTCTCTGATTCGCTGTTGGTTTCCCCCCTCCCCTACCACCCACCAACCCACCTCCTGACCTCTTTTTCCGTGTTCCAAAATTGTTGGGTTACGAAATACCCTCCCTTACCACCCCCACACCCTAACACCCCCTCGCCTAGCCCCCCGGACATTTTGGATTTTGATGATTGCTAATTTAATATTGTTGATTAATAAATAATTATTGGGTAGGATTGGGGCGTTGGAGCTTTTTTATTTATTTATTGGCATGAGGTATACGGCATCGGGCATTCCTCCTTCGTCATGGAGCACAAAGCTCTCCTGATAGTAGCGTGGCGTAGAATGAACAATGGCTCCCTGTCACAAGACTCTGTTGGACTTCCCGGAACAAACAGCACGAACCTTCCCTGACGGCCGTTTGGGTTAGAGTGAGATAAATGGTTCCCTTGCCTTGAGACTCCTTTCACTTCCCCTTCTTAGAGGTATGTGTCGCAATCCCTTATGTGATAATGGGTTTTTCCCGGAGACTCATACGTGGTGCCAGTTTGGTGGGTCGACAAGACAAGTCGTGACAAAAATAGATCGTGACTTTGAATGATGACTTAAAGGGTTTCCCTGATGACTGGCGCCAGTTTGGTGGTTCGACAAGACAAGTCGGGACGAGAATAGATCATAACCTTGAATAATGTCACAATGTGTTTTCCTTGGCACCAGTTTTGCGGGAGGACAAGACAAGTATAGATCGTGACCTTGAAACTGTGAGCTAGGTCATTGACCCTGTTCATGTTGGGTGACGGCTTGACAGGTCGAGACTCGTATTTACGTGTAAGGGGGACAGAATGGTTATGCGTGAATAAAACACGATATTACAAAACAAGTATTTATTAAACATTAAAGACATCATTCATAATATTTATTATACACTTTTATAGGAATTCCTCATATATTCATTCATACGGTTTTCTACAGTGTCTCTTAGATGCGTTTGTAAAATTGTTTTTAGTTCAAAATCCAGCATATAATAGTCCAAACCGACAACTTGAAGTATATAGTAGGTAGCACTGATAAGATCCAGGTTTTTGAAATGCGTTTCCCCCGTAGGCTGTTCGAGATCGATGACATCCGCTGATTCTGTTAGCGGGTCACATAATCCACGACGAGTGTGTCGATAAATCGTTGCAATAGCGTGTGACAGTTGTCAACCATATGTCCTGCCAGTCAACGGCGATGTCGATGAGATCCCACACATCACAAAGACGCACCCAGCTAGGTACTTGATAGGTGACTCACTTGAGTCCTGAGTCTTGTTTTTCGCTGATGACGACCATACGGTCACCACACATGCGTCTCAGAGAGATTTCATGATTTGTTAGGCTTGGGGGTTAGTATGGGGGTTTTAAAACCCAATGTTGAAGTAATGTACCACATAAAGATAAAACACTCAGTTCCTTGACGATAAACAGTTTGCGGTTGTCTATGAAGCTCTGGAAACCACAATGACGTCCATGACTTAAATGATGGAGGTAAGGGGCGGGAAGCCGTTTATATTAACTTCCATAATAGGTCACGACGTTTCTGTCCTTGTGTATGGTGATGTTGGCAAACAACCCGTACAAGTTACAGTTGACGGTTTTGGGGAGAGCCCTGGTGAAGCTCACTTCGATGCTCAGAGAACCATACCTCGTAAAATTCCAATGCGATGTCATGTGGGCCGACAGATTAGGTGTGAGATTGAAAGCCATGAGATGATATTCCTTAGGGAAGGCTTCCCGTGTGATGTCGCTACCTGCGTTCATGAAATGGATACCCGTTCAACAAAACAGTGTGAGAAAGGACATGACATAGTTGCCGTTTGAAAAATCAGGCTTTAGCAGTTTCGAAGGAACTTGTTCCCCGTCTACGTACAGCGAGAAATGGTTCATGCAGTAAGTTTGGAAATCAAACGGGTTCTTGGTGGCGTCTCCATTGAATGCCGCGTTTGATACAAATCCCGCGATGTATCGTTTGGGTAACTGTCCGGTGAATACGTTGTCCATTATTTTCCCTTGCACACTTGTAGGAATAGTGAGTGTTTTTACTTCCACGCGGGTGATGGGATACTTTTCGGGACTGACGTTAAATACTTTGGCATGTGCCAACAGTATAGATGGTGCTTCTTTGATACGTCGCACTAGAAGGCCAGCTTCAGCGATGTGAAGCTTAAAGTGAGAGAGTTCAGGGACGGCCATAAGAATAATTCCGTCTCTGGAACGGACCAACTTGACTCTGAGTTCGGTGCCAATCAAAAGGTAGTTCTCATGATTAAACACGTCACGGTGTAGATACCCTAAAATATCCACCATCTTACTTTTTGCGGTGAGACTGCGACTGTCCACAAATCTCTTGTTGCCAGTGTTAGTATCCTCAAAGGCTCTGGGGCTGTCTGCGAGACACAGAACGCAATTCAAACGCGTTCTTTTGGCTTTATTGTTGTAATTGAGCAACGTATCAATTTAAGATAAAAGCATACGTGTTGCTGGGCGATGAAACCAGTTTTTTGTTTAAAAACACATCCACCTGTGTGAATAGCGAATGCAACCAGTTGTTGACGGGGGTAATTTGATCCACCTCTGGGAAAGTGACACCGTTGGGTTTCATTATGGCCACCCTGAGATAGAGCATAGTCTGTGAAAGATCGATATAAACCTCGCCTTTTCCAGTAACGGTAAATTTGATGGGCGAATCATCGGTGAGGGAAGAGACAGGTTTGTACTGATGCCATTGCCATTTTTCAAGACTGGTTTTTGTGGGTGGGACGGAAAAGATATGGAATTCACTGCTGGCACACTCGCAGGACCGGGGGTGTAGAAACACCATTTCAACTGAAAATATCTACCGCTTCGTTCTTGACATTTTACGCCGGGCAAAGACAAAATACTGACTTCGGTGATTCTTACGACGCCCTTTATAGCCTGCGCCGGTCATCAATGTGTCGATATTCTACTCCGCCTTGCGTTTCAGGTTCGTTCCAGCCTCGCCGACACGGTGCCGTAGCGTCTCTTTGAAAGGACGACGCTGATTGGCAACGTCGTAGAGCACGTCGATACACGTATGAAGAGCCTGTTTTCCAATTGCTTTAGCGCCGCACCTCAGCAACGGTATGACACTTTTGAAAAGGGCGCTGAAAAAACTTCCTATTCCATGCCCGCGTTGATAGGGAACACCGTGGTAGAGCGAAGATATACCTGTTAAAACCTGGTTGACGTAGTACCATTGGTAGGGACCGTTCGTGTTGAGCAGCGTCGAAAATGAAGTTTCACGCACACTTTTCCAAACTCAAGTGGTAAATGTTCACCCAAGTCTGTTTTTATAATGATTTCTAGGATTTCAATTTCCCTTCTAAGCACGGGCATGTAGTGCAACGGATCATAGCTAACTGTCTTATGTATGCCGTAGAGATAGTTTATATTGTTGATATAGATGATACGTAACAGTAGTGCAACAATGTCACCCACGGGCTGAGAATCGACGATACCCGTGTAGATGTACATTCACTAGGGCAAGCCTAGTGGAATGTTGGAGGCGTATGGAGACTTTGGGACTTTGGGACTTTGATCAAATTAGTCAGAGGATCGAAACCGAGCTGTAGACTTAGTTGACTTGATAAAGTCAGCAGCTGAATATTTGATGAAGTAGAAACAATGTCAACATTTTGTTGGGGGTTGTGTACTTGAATACAACTCCGGAATCCCCTTTAAACGCCTCCACTTCGTTTAGAGAATTGATCAATTCATAGATAGTGTTGTAGTTTCCAGGAGGGATAAGATCCTTGAATATTTATTCCATGCCGTTAGTGTCCACCCAGTTATACTGTAGCAATTATTTTCCAAGTTAAATAAAATGGGCAAGTCAATCATAATAAACTTACCCAATCTCACCGACCAGGCTAGGCACCTCGAATAACAACACGTCTGGCCACATTAACAACACGCGAACAACTGCTAGCACCGAGGCTAGAGCCGCATCTCGCCGCTAGATACCACCACCCTGCTCAATACCATCCAACAACGATAACATACTAGAAAAGGATAGTAACTGCCACACCTTGCCAGAAGAAAATCGACGTTTCTAGTGCCGCGCGCATTCTCCCTTCCTGTGTGTTTATCTCAGTGATCCCCCACCCTTTTTGTGATCCCGTCTCTATTGTTCGATGAGTGTGCACCATATAAAAATCCGTCCGTCAAGTAAGACACTACTCAGGTGGGTGCCAAGACTTCGAGGAGGAAGGACGTGCCCCACTTGAGAGCAAATCGTTATAACCCCACGCACTACCCTTACTAAGCTCGGGACAGACATACCGGTGGTTATTGCTGTAGCGGGAAACCTTACGGTGACAACAAGCTACAGCAGGCCGTAAAGCGAAACCGGCTGCGAAACAATACCTGGTAGTCGGAGTCTGTCCTCCGGGACACCACACAACAGAACAGATCCTCCCACACTGCACAGAGGAGGGCTTCTTAGCCCTTCCACACTGTTCACTAGCCTGCCCTTTTCAGGGCTGTGCGAAATGGCCACCACCACTGTCACACTTAAATCCAAATCACCATTGACAGCAGAACTCTCTACCAGTGACTACTCAGAAATGGAATCAGACACAGACGGGCAAGGGACATTCACACTGGCCAGTAAACTCAACAGGAAAAGGAAATGCAAAGTGGACCAAAAACAAAATTTTTTAAAAAAACCATCACGACCTCAAACCAATTTGACGCCCTGAAAAGGGCCGAAAATGAAAACGACGTGACCATGACTGACGACACACCAGCCGAGACAAGCAAAGTAAGACTTCCACCTATTGTAACAAGAGGGTCACAACACTATATGAAAATAACCAAATACGCTAAGGAACTAGGAAATAATACCAACGTGTACTTCCTGAAGGACGGACTTAAAATTCACACCACCACTAAACAAAACTATGACCAGATGCAACACTTACTAAAGGACCTGAAACAAGAGTACCACACTTACTCACTCCCGAGAGACAAGCCGGTCCACGTGGCTGTGAAGGGGCTACCTCCCAATATGCTCACGGAGAACCTGCAGCAAGAACTTGTGGGGCTAGGCTACCCCGTGGCTCACGTAAGACAGTTCACTACCAAAACACCAGCGACAGGCACTACACAGACGGTTACGCTTCTACCGACATTCCAGGTCACACTCGCTAAGATCAACCAAGTCTCAGACATTTACAAGACCAAATTTATTAACAACACCAGAGTAAAAGTAGAACCTTACCCCCCCCC